>OMLP01025323.1:17325-43818 GCA_900302685.1 Spondyliosoma cantharus | reverse complement strand
TTTTGATGTGATCTGCTGAACTGCTATTTTCTCGTAGCGTCTTCCTCAAATCATTTTGCCTCTAAGTACGCAAAAAAAAAAAAAAAATAAAAGATGAATTAATCTGAGAAGTCTTTATTGAGAGAAGATGAAACTGCAATAATCCCCCTGAAGACTCTGAATCCACAGAATGATAGGTTGTCTGAGAGGAGTTATCTGTTATGATGTCTGTAATATCAGATCATTTGCAAATGTTTTTCATCCTGAGCTGAATTGTGTTGTTTGTTATTTCTTATTTCATTCTTGTGGTGAACAAAAAAAAAAAAATAAATAAACATTATCTCCAATGGAGCTGCTGTTGTTTTCAGCGTGACAAGACTGACATCTCCTGGAGAGAAAGCTGAAGTGCGTCGCCTGCGTGGAGCCATGAAAGAAGTTGCGCATTCGAGCGCTCTCGTCCTGCGTGTCATACGTGATTAAAAACACAGCTGTGCATGCTTTGTGAGGACGACACTGACGGCTTTGTTTCTAATTTAGGCAACCTTTTGTTAAGGAAAGGAGGAGACTTTCATCTATGTGTGTCACTGTCATTGTACATGTGTGCTGACGCGCGGTTGGCCTCATTTATTCTACTGCAAAGAAATAAAACCAAGGCAAAAAGAAGATACAAAGGTATTTTATTAAAACAAAGTAGCAAACAAGGTAACAAACTGTCTAGATTAACTCCTGCGTCTCTGGGTTGCGTAGCTTGTTGATCACCTGCGATAGCATTTTGTTGCACAGGGCTGCGTACGGATTCAGAGCCACGGCCTGCTGTCGAGCAAATTCACTCCCAAGTGCAGCTGCTTTCTCAAAATCCGCTCTGGCGTCGTCATCCTGGCACGCCAATCGACGTAAAAGGCCTCTCTGCACCAGCCCCTGGCAGGCTGTCCGTCCCCTGCCACCGCTCAGAGAGACGGCTCGGTCCAGGTCCTCCAGCGCTCCTGAGAGGAGAGGAGAGCGCTGTGAGACAACCGCATGTCTGGGAAGGCTGATTTTCAATTTGTTATGTTAAACAGGCCACTCGGTCTGGGCTTGGAGTCTGAATTGTCATTTGAATCACTGTGCAACCAAGTGTTGTAGAGAATGCAGTCAAATAAAAGATGCATATACGGGCCTTCCGATATTATCAGGCTATAACCAGGGTTGTAAAAAGCACCCGAAAGTAAAGACATCGAGCTGAAATGTGACTCTGGTACAAGTCGTCCATATGAACATTAAGTAAGTAAGTAATATTCTTTAAGCAGCCTATCTGGTAGATCCCTCACTTCATCCTCAGCACTCAGACATGACATTTCTTTTATTTAATTAATTGGACTGCGGGCGACCCGATCTGCACTCCCAAAGTGAGGGTATTCTGAAAGACTGGACTTTTGATTATATCAAGTAGTATCAATAGTATAGTATAGTATCAATAATAATTACATAGAGATGGCCAATTATGTATCTGATGGTCTAATTTGCTTAAGTAGGTCGCAACCACTTCCACAACAGATGCTTACAAAGTGTCCTTTAAAATGAAAATGATCATACATATATTTACATGTATGTTTAAACTGCATAATATGGGTCAGCTGATTACAGATATTTAGCTTTTTTATGATCAAAGTAATCAATGTGTTTTGTGCTACGTTGGCTCTGATGTAGCATGTAATCTGCAAAGTAACCAGTAAATAAAGTTATCAAATAAATGTAGTAGAGAATATTTGATGCCAGTGGAAGTATAAACAGTATATATATAACAATAAATACCTCAAATTTGTTTTTAAGTGCTGTTTTTCATTAATCACAAAAGTATAGCAGCAGTCTCAGCTGTGTCATGTATATTCTCAATACATGAGCACGGTATTCATTTGCTCATCTGTAACACAGCAGCGATTCGGGCAGTGCTCCGACTTTTCGGCGGCAACGCGTCTGCAATATTCAGAAGATCTCGTTAGTCGACCGGTACCAGGTAACGCGCAAATTGAAAAGCGGCGGCTATAAATAGAAACTCCAATTTCAGAAGACTTTAGAGTCGAAGCAAGTAAAACGATGTTATTGAGTGCACGGTGGGAGTGAAGAAGCGATCTCCCTGGAGTAGAATAAACATAACAGCTCGGTCACACGTGCCAAAAATATTACAACATGAGCTTTGGCTACAACCTGTTATAGCTGTCTTTGTCATTTTTTTTCATTCCATTGAAGCACACAAGGAATTCTTAAACCTTAAGACACGGCAGATATGACCAAACTCCATGTATGTTCAGTTTATGCCCCTCCTGTGACAGACGGCTCTAAGGCAGGGCTAAATCGGAGCCAGTACTGTAACACTATTGACTGTGCATCAGACAGGCACAGGTCTGATAAGGTGTCACGCTGGCCTCAGACTCGGCAGTCTGATATGTCGGCACACTGCCGTGTCTGGAAGGGGCTCTTATTGAATTTGTGGCATGTACCTGCTGTGTTTCCCTGCAGCCGCAGGGTCTGTGCCCGGTTGTTATAGGCTGAGGCTCGCTGAGGCAGGATCTGGATTGCCTGGCTGAACAGTTGAAGTGCAGTTTGCAAATCCCCAGCCTCTGCTGCAGAGACACCCAGCGTCTCCAACTCTTTCACTTGCTTCAGCAACTCCGTGTCAAAGCCACTGTCTGGCAGGGGGAGATAAACAGGTTGAAAAAGCACTCAAACTCAATTGACAGGTACCGTGGCAAGGAAAACACAGAAACGTCACCCAGAAATCAACTTGGATTAAAATGTCATGTTTTTTTTTTTTTAGTTCCAGGAATGGGACGCGTTCAAATATATTCAATATGCTGTGAAATGATAAACATAAAAAGCCGTGACATGATATGTAGAGACACATCAAGTCGGAGGCACACGCTCACCATCATCAATTAATTCCTCCTCTTGGTTCAGGCCAGGGATGTCTCCAAAGGGGGTGCTGGGGTTGAATATAGCTTGGAGTACAGCTCTGTCATGTGCCGAGGCCATCTCGCCAGTATCTGTGAAGAAAGCAGGCAAAAAAGAGAAAAATCCTGACACCTTAAAATACAGCTGAGAACTGAGAGTTCGTCCTCCCCGTGCTTCTGCCGTTTCCAGCAGCCAATCAAAGAAGGGGGTGGAAGCAGATCTGGACTTTGAGGCCGAGCACATCTGTATTTGGTTAACTCAAAAAATGCAGGCCAGGGATAAACACGGAGCCGCTGTTAGAAGGGAAAATGGAGACGGAGTGAAAATGATCTCAAATATTCATTAGAGGATTCCTGCTCGGTGCGAAGGGGTGCAAACGTTTTAGCATGCTGTGAAAGCTCCACAAAATAAATACGTTTGTTTAAAATCGGGGGACGCCACGGGGGCAGTAGGTAGTAGATACTCGTTTAGCAGAAAATATGGAAAGTTTCCTAAAAAGACTGATGAAAGCTAACCTTCATGAGTAGCATACTTAGCATTATTTAGCAAGTGAGTAAGACAGGAGGGATCCACCATCTTGGATCTTGAATAGGTTGGTGTCTGCTGGACACGTGACGCGGATGTGAAACCTCTTGATGCCGAGACGTTCATGTTCGCTCTGGTGGGTTTGCATTTTACACTTGTATCTAATAAACAACCTTTGAAGCATCGAAATGTCTTTAGCTATTGCAGGCTGGTGCTTCACTTGGATACGTTAGCCTTCAAGAAACCGGACAGGTGGAGTTAAAAAAATGTGCCGGATATTTGCATTAATTTTGAAGTGAAAGAACAGCAACAAGAGGTGCGTTCTCCCGTCAACAGCAGCCAAGATATTAGACTCTTAGTAGAGCGACTGAATGAATTTTGAGTCTGGTTCGGTCAAATACTGAAACTTCGAATCGGTGACCTGACCTACCAACTCAAAGTGTCGATACTTGACGAGTCTCAAAAGTCAACTTGCTTACAGTAGAAGATTAGATATTTCCTTCCACCTCTAGGTCAGATGGATAAAAATGAGAGAACACTCTTCAGTCCGGGGCCAGAAACCAGAACTACTTAGCCAGCAGCAGTTTTGCTATTGACAGATTGAAGAAGCTACAGCGAATGGAGCAACTCATTAATTTCCACTTGACAGTCTTTAGAAGGATTTCAATATTGTTTCACGTCCTAAACAGTGTGGAACTCTTACTGAGGGAGTCTTGGAGGCAGCTAATGATGGCAGCCTTTAAGACTAACAGGCTGACAGATATATGGACCACCTGAGTAGGAGGAAAACTATGCTGTCTTGCTCCTGAGCTGCTGCATTGCTGCCTCCAGAACAATCAAACTGCACCAGGAGAATTGCCCGTGTACTCACCGTCAATAGGTTTGATTTACTGCTTTACTTGCACTTTGCTGGCAGCAGAAAATAACCGGATTCTCTTGCAGGAGACATCCGGATGAAATATCATGGCTCAAATTTTTTTTCTGACTCTCACCCTTTGGTGACTTGATACAGAATAAGCTCTTCTAAAGGTAAGAAACACATTTCATGAACGATGATTGGCGCTGCAGGTTTCTCTGCAGCCGTTTCGCAAGAATGCTTTAAGTAGGCCAGCGCTGTGACTGCATCATTTATCTCGTGTCTGTATTTGGGGTTGGGTATCGCTCATATCTGAGCCGCTACTGTACCTGAAAGGTAACCGTACTCAACAACGCCTTCTTTCGGGTTCTTTACTCTCTCTGTTATAACAAAAACATCTCACCGCCGAAAGCAAAGAAGAAGAAACACTGACACTGTTATGTTGTTGTTGTTGTTGTTGTTGTTGTCGCCACAGCAGTGCTTGCATACTGTAATATTTCCCCATAAATAGCATGCGACTCATACCGAGGCTTTGAACATACTTTAAAAAAAAATCCCACACGCTGTTTTAGCGTACTAAGGAGCATGTCGGTAAAGAATTTCAGTTCTGGCTAACGCTAGATAACGTCAACCGAGATGGTGAAAAAAGCCAATTATCAGATATCTCAGACTAAATCTCCTCCAATGAGCTAATGAATCACATGAAGATGTCGAAGCAGATGTTATCAGCTGGCTTTCAGGCTATCAAATGCAGTGCACCCTTTAGCTTCAGACGCGTTTTTTGGTGGACCAGGTGTTTCCTCAGGTTGGACGTGTTGCCGTGCTCAACTTTGTGTCTTGCATCGCCAATATTAACGTATTTCTCTATTGATTTAATGTAAATGTGGGTAAATAATACTAATGTAGCTTGGTCAATACGCTTAAAAGTACTGATTCGGTACCAGTGGAATCAGAATTAAGCCGTTATATCCGTATATATGGTGCAAACTTATATAATATTTAAGTGGTGAAGCATATCCTCAGGGGTAATTACTGGAGTGTCAGCTACACAATGATTATTTGGATCAAAAGACTTTATAGTGACAGGTTCGGATAAAGTTGTTAAATTATTACCATATACAATAATGAGCAATTTCCTCTGATCTCTGCTTCTTCTCCCTGTGAAATGCCAGATCGCTGTATCGCCTCAGAATCAAAAGGTTGTTGAAATGAAAGAGTCTGAGGAGGAAAAAAGATCCCTCTCGGGTTAAACTGCTCGCATGTCAAGCTGCGATGGGGCGAACTCAAAAAGACATTGTCTTGATTGAGGAAAACAGCTGGGTGCCACTGATGTAAACTGCAGCGTACACACAAGCGAGCTTGAGGTGTCGGCAACAGTGTTCTGACAGTACACAGTGTTAATCTATCGTGCAAACTAAATGGTTTTATTGTCTACGTGAAGAAAACAAAGCTGTAATTTGGTACATTTTTTACATTTCGGGAGACACTTGTTAGACGCGCTCGTGTTTATCAAGGCTCGTTTTTAGGTGGCATTTAGAATAGCAAAACAAAAGAACAAATGAAATAAGTCTTCCAAAATAGTTTGAAGTTGGATGCCAGATGACGGGCGAAACATCACAGAATCGGGAGAAAATCAGTGTGTGCTTTAGCTGCAGTTGTGAAATGAAGAGCACCGGCTCAGTGGGGATCTCCACGGCGACAGACACAAGTACGGAGCCGGAGAAAAAAAAAAACTGTCTGAAGAGTTTTCTCGCGTGTAACAAATGCCAGATAAGAGTGGTGGGGAACAACAGATATCGCCACAGGGGGAAAGCGAAGTAAGTGATATGAATACAGGTGAGATTGATCAAAAAAAAAAAAAAAAAGCCGAACACGGAAACGCCGCAGCTTGTCATAAGCTCCCATAACTGCAAACCATCTCCAGCAAACGTGTGTAAAGTGAGCAGATGAAAATGGTTCCACCTCAAAGCTTTTTTACAGTTGTTTCCAATTACTGTCAGCAGTGATCTGGAACAAGAGGGAGCTGGTGGAGGTACAGGCTTTCGGGACTTTTAAAACGGATAAGGCAGGTCTGATGTTGAAGAAGCTGGAGCACGACGTTTGTTAAGAAATGGTCCTCGGTTCACTCACATTGATATTCGGTTCTTCTTAGTAACAATAAGTTCTGGGCTTTGTGTGTTTTTTTGCTGGACATTGTATATCGCAAATGTAGAAATTCAGAAAATGTCTCTGAGATGGTGTAGGGTACAAGCTACAGTAACAGAGAGCATGCATTATTCAGCGTGCGTCCATTCTCTGTAATAGAGGCATCAGTGGAGATGTGACTGACTTGTGGATGTGGGCTGGCGTGCGTTTTGACCCAGCTACAGCTAAGTCAGTCGTTCTTTAGAGTGAAAAATATGAATTTGCAGCCTCACACAATCTCGTTTGGTAAGTTGCCTTGAAAATGCAAATAACAGGGCCAAACGATGGCGTCGGTGAGAAATAGATGCGGTGCCATATGTTGATAATTCATGCCTTTCGAAAGGGAGGTGAGATATTTATTCACATGCCGCTCGAGGCAAGGGAAAAGCTTTTGATGTGGAGTGCAGCTGATTTTCTATAACCGTAGTTTAGTTAAGACAGCAGTGGGTCTGTGAAGGGAAAATATTTTTTTCTGTCACGGAAGCTGCCAGACATGCAGAGACGCATAAACAGAAAAGTGCCTTTTTATAGATTACAAATATCGTCGATACTCGCCGTCAATAGCTAATGTCCCGCTGTCAGAGAAACTGATGACAAACATCATTTCCACCACTTTTGGATGTCCGCCATTGTTCAAGCTTAAATTCAACCGTGAAGATGGCTGCAACAAATTCATTTAGTGTTTAGTTTATTTTTGCTCCTGTTATTAAAAAAAAAACGAAGGTCCCCAGAGCTCAGGTGACGTCATCAGATATCCAGGCATGCGTAAACCAAAGAACAAAAACTGGCAGGGAACAGAACAGAAGAGGCAGAGGAGGGGCCACAACTGAAAACTAATGAAGTGCTACAATGCAAAACCAAAACCAGTGAAGCCCTAGGAAGACAGGAAGGAACACATGCAGGAAAACAGAGAAGCTAAACAGAGCCTAGGAATAAATGAGAGAGACGAAGAGTGACGAAAAACACAGGGACTAATTAACTAATGAACACAGGTTTATACAGAAAAGGTCAGGAAAAAAGACAAAGACAGGAAGTAGATAGATAGATAGATAGATAGATAGATAGATAGATAGATAGATAGATAGATAGATAGATAGATTTGTGTCGCTATGATTACGTCAGCATGAAAACTTGTAGCAGCCATCCATAGTAATGAGACGAGAATTTAGACCGTGGCAGATGCATGAAGGGGCCAGAAAAATTCTATAATGATAATCAATTAGCATTTTGCCAATGAATGTTTCAAGGTGGAAGACCAAAGGCAGTGAACCTCAGAGGCCGGCCAGTCCCTGCTGAGGTAGACGTTAATACAACTCAAGCACTGGAACATTTGGAATAAGCCCGGGAATTCAGGGGACTATCCTGTCGATGACAAGGATGTAACTGTGTGGAACTATAGATTCGATTGCAATTATTCTCAAGATTTCAATATTCTCACATTGCTATAAATACGCGCTGACTTTCACTCCATGAAGTCAAGCTTCACATAATAGGATTGCACGGTGCGGATATGTGTGCAGCAGGATATGCGATACTTTAAAGACTCATCTTGCAAGAACATAATGTGCCTTGATGATACCTGCATGACTAATGCTGCAGGTTTTAAGTATCTTAATTTAAACTTCTACTGCTGTGCTGCTGCCATTCTATATTCTACAGCCATTCTCAGACTTAATTTAGCCGTGAGAAGAAAATCTGATCAAGACAAATTACTGCAAGGTTTTAAAAAGGCAATTAAAAACCTTACACAGTATAGTTCTTTGCCTGGATGATAAAAATCCAAGAGGATTATTAAAAAAAAAAAAAAAAAAAAAAAGGAGCTTCTTGATTGCCGGGCAGGGAGAAGTTTTCTCTCTTTACCACTTGAGAGAGCTCTTGCTGCTTTTATTTCTGCTGGGCCTCTCGCTCTCCATTCACCAAGTCAGCACAGGCAGTTTGATCCTGCAGGACTCCCATTTTCCACAGGGTAATAAGAGTTAAAGAGTGTGGGCTAGGCTATCATGTCCACGGTCACTCGGTAAGCAGCAGATTTTCTGCAGAGGCACAGTGTTCCCCCCCGTGGCCTCCCCCATAGTGCAAAAGTGGAGAGGCAACTGTGTGAGGATTATCAGCCTCCTATTACTGCAAATGTCACTGCATCAGCACCACTCGACGTGATTATGTCAATGGGAAAGACACGCTGGCTGTGTTTACAGATTCCAAAACCGAGAGCTGACAGGACGGAGTTTCTTCTGCCGCGGGCCGAGAGGGAAATTAAGACGTAATCAAAACGCTCTGACCCTCAGTGGCAGCGCCGCTCGAGTAACTAATACCTACGTACAGCAAAGGAGCACATCCTTTGTATTTCCTCTGAGCAATTACAAGGACAATAGATAGATTAAATCAGACTGCAGCGGCAGAGAATAAATAATGGAAGAGCATTTACTGAAGTGCTAATTGTGAGCGAAACAACGTTATTACTCATTAGCCGCTTAGCAGACACGACGGACGTTTCGTTGAGGCGGGCAAACATGAAATCCCAGAGACTTACTGAAATATTTGCGTATATTATTATCATGAGATAAAAAAAAAGAAAAAAGAAAAAAAACAGTCTTCTGCATTTGGTCGTCCACATATTCCTTTTCTTCTCCTCTGGTCTCCCCCGCTGCTCCATAACGCCTGGTAAAGAAATGGACTTGGATATCATAATAACCCTGAGAGGCTTTAGCTTTGCTCCACTTCTGTCTGTGAATCTGACATCAAAGCTTGTGCTCCTAATCCCTCTGCCCTATGGAGGTAAACAGGGGCCCGCGTGTCGATACCTGGCCTGTTATGATGACGAAGGACTATCGCATGCTGTGCGGGGGCACTCTGAGCTGGATTAAAACAAAGTAATCCGCTCTGTGGAGAGACGGGGAATAACTGCAGAGGTGCCCGAGGTTAAGCAAATAAACAATGCGCTCCTTTTAAAGAGAACCTCAAGCAACACCCTTTGTGCTGCAGCACAATAACTACACACCGCTCCCTGTCTTGTTTGCCGTAGACATGCGGGGCGGTAAATGTTAGCCATTCATCCTGATGGCTTTATGTGCTGCTAGTAATGTCTGGTTCTGTGCTTCCAGGCTGGAATATTAGTCATATTTTCATCTACACACGAAACTAAATATGAAAGCAACGGCTATCTAGGGAGGATACACAAACGGTCGCTGGATTCATCTGCAGGCCATGTGCGCTTCGTCCTGTTTGCCCCCAAAAACCAAAGCCACGGCATTTACTGTATATTAAGTGTTTTATGGCGCCTCCTCTGGGGGAATGTGGAAATGCGTCGCTAGCGGCTTAGATAAGTTGTCTACGATGCAGCACTCAGAATTACCACGGCTCGGGTGGCTGAGAAACTTCACCACACAAGTAAAAAAACTGAGCCAAACACTACGTATTTACAGAAGCTGTGATTCTGACAGTGAGCTTCTTTGTCTAAGTCTGAGACTGAGACGGAGCTGTTAACAGCATCAAGCACCTGGTCCTTAACGCGTTCAGAAGCTCTTGCACGGCTGCTTTTTGTTGATCTTTGCTCGGCGCTGAACACCCCTCAGCCTTATCTATTGATTCAAGACAAAGAAACAGATGAGTATCAGTCGTTTTATTTTTAAATGGCACCAGTCTTTTTTCTGACAGATCGTATCCATCACACAAAGGGCAACAACACCCCCCCCCCCTCTGACCCCCAAGTCAATCAGCACAGGCACCCCTCTCCAGTGCTTTTCACATTGTGCACAAATGGCTGTGTGAGCTATTGCTTGATGACTACACGCTTACATACGCTGATGACACCGTCCTTATTTATTCGTTTAATTACGTCATCGTACCACTTGCAGATAGACGATTTCGGGGCAGTAGGTTTTAAAACTGTCAAAAGTTGTTGTAATGTTTAATAGGTGTCACGGTTCTGCGTGTTGTGGTGTTTTATGTCCATGCCCTCGTGTGTCCTTTCAGTGTCCTGTGTTCTGCATGTTTGTCTCCCTCTGTCTGTCAGTGTTTCCTCCCCCCCCCTCGTTACCTCACCTGGCCTCCTCCCTCCTCTCTCTCCTCACCTGTTCCTCGTCTCGTCGTTAGCGTCTGCGTCCGTCTCGTCGTCCGTTCGTCGCTTCTGTGTCTGCGTTATGGTGCGTGACGTGTCTCCCCCAAGTTGTGCGTGTCGTGTCTGCAGTCGCCAGTTTTTGGTGTGTTTTTGCATTTCTGATTTGAACTTTTTGCTTTTTGGTTGTACTTTTGTCTTGCTGTTTTGTTGCTACTTTACCTTTTGTCCCCTTCGGTCTGGTTTTTTGGCCTAGCTCCCTTTTTGTTATTTGTTTTTGTTCAGCTTTGGTTTGAATAATCCTGCCTGAATCCTTGAATCCTGCCTCTTGTCCTATGAGTAACTGAATTTGGGTCCACCTCCTATCTCCTTAGCTTTCCCCTTTAAACCCCAGCGTGACAATAGTCCAGTGTTGAGCTTTATTGTCTCACTGTCCTATATTTATAATCCGGGTTACGGTTGTCGAGAGGTTGTGAGTGGCACAGAGACAGGCATACTGTATGTTTGCTGTAATATGTATCTAAAAGAAAGAAAACTAAATATGATAATGGGGTTTAAATGTTGACTCAACTGAACTAAATCATGGTTGCCCTGAGGCTGAACTGTTGAAAATTGCAACGCATGCATTTCGTATACAAAGCACGCTTTGTATTCTAATTGAACAACGGCAGCTCAGTCACGGCCCTTACGTGGTTATATCAGCCAGTTTTCAACAGTAAAGACAAATTCCTCCCTAAAAACGGTCATTGAGTGTTGGTTCAACACACTGAAACTGAAGGACATTGTAACAGTGTGTACAACAAGACATAAAACGGCCATAAAACTAGATTGATCGGAATCTGAAGAGCAGCTCTGCCTCTGAGGATGCGACAACAGAAATCTGAATTGGCTTCCGCTCGCACGCTCGCACGCACACTCAATCACTCACTCTTCCGACCAACCGACCGCGATTAAAACCACGACTGCATCAACCGAGGCACCGAGGAGAAACAAAACAAATAAAACCAAATAGCAATTTTAGGATTTGGGATATCTGGACATGTTACTGTAATGTTTTCCCATAGCATTGTGGTGGAGCGTGGCCGGAACTGTCATAACGAACCGTGGATGATTTATGGTTTTTACGTGGGCTGAAACAGAAGGATTTTAAGTGGAGCGGGCTGCTTTTTGTTTCGAGGTGTTCACCAGCTGATAGAAAACAACACACCGAAACTTGAGAACAAAAGTAAAACTAGTGAGGTGAGCCAATCTTATAGATTTCCCCAGGCTAACGGAACGTTTAAGGCCTGCTGGGAATGTTTTGCAGATGTTGGAATTTGATTGTGGGTTAGGAGGGACGGTGTGTGTGTGTGTGTGTGTGTGTATGTGTGGTGGGAGAGAGTGGTCTCACAACGCTGCAACTGTGCTGCTGCTACTCACAATCACAATCACTATAGAGATTGCACCTTTTAAATTGTATGGTTTACCATACAATTTAAAAGGTGCAATCTATAGTCTGAGTGTAAGAAGGCCACCAAAGCACATGCATGGAGGCTGCAGTCACCCCCAGGTCACTTGAATTGACAAATACTGTCGACAGATGCATTCTGTTGATGTTCGGGATAATATTAGTAATGTTAACTTTACATGATATAAATACATGTGCTGTATATTTAACTCTATATCTGCAAGTCAAATACTTCATTTTATGTGTGAATGTTTTGCTGCATAAATTCACACATAAAATGAAGTATTTGACTTGCAGATGGCTGGGATGTCTGTATGAAGAGTTGTAGTGATACCCTGATGGGGGAAAAAAAACTGATTTAGGAAAAAGAAAATAGAGATATTTGTTTTTGCAAATACATTTTTCAAACGGTTACAAGTTGTTTGTTTTATTTAGATCGATGCGGACTGTGGGTTGTAGTAGCGATCAGGTAAGCTGTGAGTGACCAAAACCGCAATGAATGGAGTGTAACGTAACGATCGCGCTTGTTGGTTATTTACTGAATGTCAGTGTGCGTGTTTTTTCTCACCTGTCGATGGCGACAATCGCCGTAGGATCGGTATGATGATCCTACAATAGCAGAGGACTGACCTGCCGATCAGAGTAGGGCGAGTTATCTACAGGTGGACAATGCAGGCGTATTAGCACGGCCAAATGCTAAAGCGGGAAGTCGATTTACATTTCTTTGTGTAACGTTATGCTTCACTTATTGTGGGCCACTTTAAAAGCCACTGTAATAACATGCCCAAAATCCTGGTTGTTGAAATTAATCATTAATTTCTAATTTGTCGGTGTGGACGAAAAAAAACATTCACGCCTCGGATGCTACTAGCAGAGAAACATAACAGCTTCTCCGTTGTTGTTTAATGGCAGATGGCAAATTGGTTTGACACACGTTAGGTCGACCTTCTGGACATGACGTCTCAAACAAACGGGCCATGGAAGTGACACTCCCACCCCGCTGCACAACCCTGATTTTGTCTGAGAGGGGCCAAAGTCTTGCAATTGTTGGAAATCATTAATTTCCAGTCCCAGCCAAACGAGGCTAAACCAACAGCTGTTTCTTTGGAAAAAAAAAAAAAGCATGGCTGAGTCATGGAGCCACTCCGTGATCTGACCACACAGCGTATGCCAGCAGTATTGTGTAAAATCCTACGGTTGGGGAACATTTGGCTATTCCCTTTTTGGTGCAATAATGCAGCACCTGCGTGCATTACAGTCCGCTGAAGCTCCTGCTGCATGAAAGGGGTCTGCACTGCTGAGGCATGACATTTCAGTTCAAACTAATACTGGCCCTTCCCGATGAAGCCAAAGTAGCTCAAAGCCAAGGGAAGAAAACCCTCTGAATTTTATCCACTGGGGACCAGAGATATGCCACCGTGTGTTCAAAAAGTCGCTGCCCTGCTGAAATCGGTGAGAAAAGGAATACCCAGAGCGCTCGGCCTCAGCTTCTTCTGAGCGACACAGAGGAGCGTGTGGAGCTCAGTTACTGCACTTTCTCTGGCAACACTTACCTCCTATACGTTGTTAACATCGATCTCAGATGATGCACCTGCGCGTGGAACCTGCAGCGGATTATTCAGTATATCATGGTTAGAGGCCGTGTCGCAAACGGGAATCTCATTACAATTCGTCCACGAAGAAATAGGGAAAAAAAAAAAAAAATGATAGATGAACAAATAATGCACACATTCACTCTCAGACTCTAAATTTGGCCTCAAAGATGCTTTATCTTTATTTCCTGTTGTACTGTAATATTCTCACTACATTTTTATGGTGGATTATCTGTTGTATTCTACTTATTTTCTTTCCATACTGAGCCCTCGAGTTAAAATACCAGCTGCATCCTATTTATGAGGCAAATAAAATGTTGATATTGAATTTCTGCATAATGCAGGTATGATCCTTTTTTCCACCGCATTGACAGTGCGCGCACACACACACAGCTATTCAATCAATGTTTTTCCTCCTCTCATCTGACAGCTCAGTCTGGCTTTATAAGCACGAGTATGAGTCTCCCACTGTGCTGCGAGGACTAGCTGACGTTTGGATGGTATTCAGGGTATCTTTGGTGGAAAGAGTAACATTTGGCGGGTGCAGAACTCGAGGCACACTGAAATAAACAGTGTCAGCTTAAAGATCGAGCGCTATTGAATATTCAGTCACTCCGTGAGTCTTTGCGTGACTTTAGTGCAATTGTTCGCGCTTGTGTTTCAGCTGTACGACAGATGGGCGTCAATAATAATTAGATGAATAATCACAAACAAACAATATAGCGCCGATTGTTATCTGCAGTGACATCATACCTGCACCGGCAGTCACGGAAAATAAATATAAAATGCTGTCGTGCCACTTGCATTTTTCCTGGAAAGCACGCATTCCGCCTACCATCACATTTCTCATGCATTTTTTAGTCAACTGTTCTCATGCCAGGATGCACTTGAAAAGGCCTATCTGGTCCTTGTGAGAAGCCATCTGCATGTCTTTAAAGTCCTCTATTAGAAAGTTAAATGAGCTCGAGAATATCCCCGGAGATCGCTTACCTGCATTGGAGAGAAAATACGTTTTTTATGGTGGAGCAGGCATTACAGTGCAGCCCCAAAGTAGAATGGATAGCCTTGGTCCAAAGCTTATTTAACACTTGATGTCATGCGGCTACATCATTTTGTGCAGGCGGGATAACTCATTTGGAAAATGAAAAGTCCCTCGGAGTGATGTGCGAGATCTAATCGGCTGCAATATCGTATGGTTCGTGCATTACTTCTTGTCAGCCAGTTCACCGGGTGCAAAAATGTCTGGTTAATGTGTCAGGCTGGATTGTCTGGAGGACTAAGTATGGCTGTATATGAGTGTGAAATTTGTTTTGCATAAAGATGCTTAGTGTTCGCCCTCCATCTATGAAAATGTCAAAAAGCTTACAAGAAATGGCCAATGTTGGGAAAAGTAGCAACCGTGAAACGGATGAAATTCGTTGCTGTTTACCACCCTGGCTCCTGGATATCACACAAGAACCCCAGCAGGCTTCTTTGTTGTTGCAGTTATGCATATTGACCAAGTGATGGAGCCCAAAGACAGAGCTGCTTCTGGTCACTTCAAGGGATTCAGTCTGCGAGGTTCAATGCAATGGAGACTGAATAAAACATGATGCTTCTCTTACGCCTTCAGCGCTATAACAACATCAAGACTTCATTTCATTGCTGTCTGGCCGAAGCTGCATTACATTATTAATGTTCCTCCTTGTTTTAGCGTTCAGCTATTTTAAGGGCTTATCACTCAGAGCAAGGTCTTGAAAATGGAGAGCTCCGAGGCAGGTTTCGTTAATATAGGTCAACAAGGTATTAATATAAGCAACGAGGGACAAACATTTACAGCGAACGCACTGGTCTCTTTCTTCGGTGACTCATCATATTTATATCTGGAGGCTGCAGCGTTTTCATCCGGCTCAGGTCTTTCTGGAGCTGTCCGCCCACTCAAAGCTCCCATGTAAATACAGTTGTTTGTTACGAGCTATAGTTCCAGCTAAAGGTTGGAGGCACTGACCTCAGTCCAGCTCTAATTAATCAACAGAGCGGTGCAGCGTCCCACACCATTAACCTTACAGGAGTGAGAGGCTCGTGAGTGGAGCAGTCCAGGCGAAGCTTACTGATTTCGTGAACTCTGTCTCTGCTGGTGTTTTCAGTTCAACTGCTGTGTCAGAACTCATCTGTGCATATCACAACACACAGTCTGCAACGGAGTCAGAGATAGTCACTCGCCTGGTTTACCCAATATGAGACTATCCTCATCAGAATATATATGCTATGTTGATATCGGACTTTTTCGATCACCGTTTTTTGAATCACTGAATGATATGAAATATGTGTGTTTCTTAGTCACTGTATCAGAAATTCTACAATGCGGATATGAGCTGACTTTTATATCAGGGGAAGAAGAGTTGTGGCACTTGGGTGAGACCAAGTTTTACCAGTCAGGGAATATTGCAACAACAAATTGTACTTGAAGCCAAAACATGATCTTTTCCAAACCCTAACCCTGAAGTCAGACACTCTTCTCTTGGTACGGAGGTAGAACGTCCCATTCTGCAGGCACATCTGCTGAAATGATGGACGCCTCAAATGCTCTAAAAGAATATTTAAATGCTTGAAATATGTCTGTGGTGTGGATTTGCTTTATGAGAGGAAGGTTGTGGTGGCTGGTTGGATGTCCTGCCTCCTACCAACACTGAAAGGTGGTTTAACCATTGCAGTCTTTCCCTAACCATAACTGAGCCATTTTGGTTGCCTAACCATAATTTGTTGTTTATGATCACATTCTCTTCTTTTCTCCCAAGACATTTGGGATGACAAATGTACCTCCGACTGCCTGATCAACAAAACGCTTGTATGAGTCACTTTGGGACTGCCTGTCAGACATTTCTTTGTCTTTTCTGACTGAACATTTCAAGATACAATCCTGGACTTTGAGATTCTTGAGTGGATTTATTTTATTTTATTTTTTTTCTCTATTTACTCTCATTTTCTATAAAAACGGCAACTTGACATAATAATTGGCCGGTGGAATTGCTCGTAATAATAGCTGCACAGTTTCAGAACCATGAGCTGCCATTGAGTGGCTCCAGCAGTGGAGTTTGGAGGCAATTTTCTTTCTTTCGTGAGCACCTGGGTAGCACTTCTGGAGAGACGCGAGACAATTTTTTATTCACTTTCCAATCTGCTCCTGAATTCAAACCACAGTCCTTCCAGTCACAAGTCTACTTTTCAAAGGTCAGAGAATCGCTGGGAGAAATAACCATCTGTTTCACAGTTGTCTTGTGTACTCTGTTTGGGGATGTGGAGAAAATACAACTTGCCATGTGCACAGCAGAGAAAAGTACACTGTCAAGCCGAAAGAAAAAAAAATCTGAGCAGAAAATCAGTGAAGCTTCAGCTTGTGCTCTACTTCGCTTTTTAATAATGAGAAAACACGGTTTTCCAATCTTTGGCAATGCATGCTTATCTGTAGGAGTCGGCGATTTGAATTTTCTTCATGGAAACACTGTTTATATATCAAGCAATCATATGCTGTATATCAAAGTTTACTCAAGGTGAGAAAATGTGGGAGCAGATGGTTATTTCTGCTGGATTCTCAGAAACGAATCTGACAACAAATGTTGCACATAATGGTTTTAAAGGGATGGACTGGGAACAGGTTTCCTTTGATATTTCTGAATTCAAGCTGATGATTATTCTCAATTGACCCTTTTTGTCATGTCAGTGTTTATATGTAATGGAAGTCGATGCTTGTGCAGCAGACCTGATTCAAATTTGATTTCCTACGCTGAAAATCCATCGTCTAACTCTCACAATGTTTTCTGGTTGGGTAAAGGTTCTTTAATCCACTCCAACCACCACCACTCACCGTGATTGGGCACAAGGATAATCAGGTGGGCCTCCGTCCAATACTCTTAAATAGTGTTTTTGCAAAAGTAAGGCAGCTATTATCATAATGTTACTTGATAATTTACCGGTGTATAATAAATTTACATTACCGGCACAAACAACCTGGAAAAACATAAAAAACACCTGATGGAGGACAAGACATCAAAGCTCAGCACTCAACCACGCACAGTTGGCAGACACAGCCGCAACAGCATCCACTTGAAAATATACATACGGATAGCAAACACAAGCTGTAAATAAATTCCCACCGGACGCAGCGATAACCACGTCCAGTCACGTACCTGCAGAAGCACATCCACTCCTACCGAGTCACAGAAACGGCATCACAAGCTGGTCAGTTATATTTCAAGAATAGAAAAAAGTCCTGTGTGCCACCATTTATGATCTGATTCCAGGTTGTACTTGACCGACAGGTGAACCGAGCGACATCACTGTACAGTTTGTCATGTAGGGTGACCGGGGCCTGTAGGACGCAGTGCATCTTGGGAGACACGTCACTGAGGCTTCACTGAATGTTACATTAACCAGTAGGCTCCTTCATCAAGTCCACCGCCGGAGAAAAGAAGCTGCTGGCAGGTTGATTTGGAGCTGCTTAAGCATCCGCATTCATCTTAGCATCTGACGGGGAAAATAGCGTCATGGATCATGGCGCAGCTTTAAGTAGTCACATAATCAAGACAAATATTAAGAAACAATCATCAACTGCAGGGGCTTCATGCAAGCCAAAATTCTGGGGAGGGGGCATAATCAGAGTGAGGTGCGTGGACAAAAAATGTGTATGAAGTATATGTTGAATAACTTAATCTCCCACTTTGTATGAGGGCAAATACTTATTATTTATTTTCATGTCAATCTTTTGTCACACAGTTCTTCACTAGCTTCTACACCGCTGCCACCATTCATATAAAAGAGCTAAATCTTTTCTGCTTCGTGCAAAAACGATAATAGCCAAGTGTCAGATTTTCACGCCTACCTTCTCTCTCTCTCGTCAGCTTGCGAGCCCGAAGGCTAATCAACGCATTACTATGGATCCCACTGCTTTTTTTTTTTTGCAAGACCCACCCTAGTCCTCTATGCTTGACTCAGACTGTATACTTCTCTAGTGTCGTGCATGTTTTTCTTGAGATTCTGACATGGTGGTCCACGAGCTGTAGTTTCCCCCGGTAAACACACCGACCTCTTTGGTGTCCTTCCTGGTCTTCTGCTGCTCCTCGCTGGCTCACTCATCCTCCGCATCAAATTGTAGCTGCCAGAGTGTCTTTGGGCAAGACGGAGCAAACGGGCTGGAGATTCAGAGGGTAGACTGCCAGGATCACATAACAGTCGAGGCTTTGGTCATACAAAAATGACAGATGCAAGCAAGTCAGAGGCTGAGTTTTGCAAGAAAACTTCTGTTTTTTCATGAATGTATATAATTATGTGTACGCCACTCACAAATGTTCATGCTCACACACAGTAAATGCACATACAGACCCATTTTGACTCAACACGTGGATGTGACATTAAAGTAATCTTCCTTCTCTCTGCTCATGGCTTCTCCCAGCATGTTGGCAACGTCGTTTGCGAGATGAGATCATCTCTGATGGTCTCCTGCTCTGCTGAGTGGCAGGTTTCATCTGCGGGGGATGTCACATAATGTGACGGGGGTAACACCCTGGAACTAATTTATTCTGCTCTTAAGGGAAATTGCATTTCTTTACTGCCTGTTGCACACTCAATAGTACATATCACGTCGTTACCAAATTATAGAGACGTCTCGTCAGCTGGCCAGTGTGAGAAATGAAGTGTCGCTTGGTATGTATCGAATCCACCTTGGTGGTGTAGTAATTAGTTCAGTATAACGAAAAATCTCAAAGTGCATAAAAGTATGAGATAGCAAACTCATTCTCTCAGCGACCGCAAGCCGGGGCTGATGGCAAAACAGGTGAGCACGTGAATAGATGAATGTCACTTTAATAAATGTATCAGACTGTGAAATCAATTATAATTGATCCCCCGTTTATGAAACTTGGCAGGGACATTTATTAAGCCTCTGAGGGTTTGGGGTTTGATTAAATTGGCTGAGCGGCTGGGTCGGGTTGTTTTCACGTCAAAACAACACTTAGTTTTGGAAAGTGCTTTAATAGTGTGTCACAGTAACATTTATCTGCCGGTTGTGTCTTGTCAGTTCGTCGACAGGTGTTGTCATCACCGCGCTGGGTGGAAAGCTGTGTTGACATTTTCACCATGTGAGATATGATCCTTGCAGCATCGAAAAATAGTTTGAGCTAATAACAACACAACACACATGAACTCAAATTCATTGCTTAACTAATATATGTCACATGGGCACTCGCAAATTTCACATTTTGGATTACAAATAGATGTAACCTCTCGTTGCTTGTTCCCACGTCATAGCCCGAAGCTATTTTCTGTCAGTTTTTGCAGCTTTTCTACTGTGGCTTGTTCCTGCCACATGGGTGGCATTTTGTAAATGCGAGTCAGCAGCCTTTCGTCAGCTCAACCAATCAGAATTAACATATTAGCACAACAAACAATCTAAGGCAGGAGCAGCCAGTCATGGGCGAGAAGGTTATTTTGTCGGAAGCCTCGTTTATTTGAGACGATGTTAAACCCCAGACTGGATCAAATGTATTTTCTGTACCTTAACTTTAAAAAATTACAGTCAAGATAAGCAATGAATTAGCCTTCAGTGGCATTAGATTTGCATTAGTGCATTCGATTGCATTTAGGTCTCTCTCCCCCTCCCTCACACACACACTAACACACACGCACTGCCTACAGTTCAATTTCGGTAATCAGATTTATTTTCACCATAGACAATGCTGTTTCCGCCAGGAGCCAGCGTTGGAACCTTTCATCAACATCCTGACACAATCACAAGTCAGATGTCTAATTTACATTTGGCCACATGCCACGGAGCTAATTAAAGATTTAAATCCGTTTGGATGGTGAACACAAATCAATAGTTCTTCGCTTTAGACACTTTAGTTGAATCATCAGTTGGAAAGTTTTGCACCCAAGTTGGTTTAACTTGCTCCGTGTGAAGATCACTTCACCTTTTCCTGCGGTTTCGCCCGTTATTCATCACTCTGCATGACGTAACAGAAATGATGAGGGGGGGTGAGGGTAATTTATTTCCACTCTCTTTCACTTTAATCGTCGGTGAATGTGCTGTAACGACAACATCTCTGTAATTATGGCATCACTGGCTGTGATGTGAAGAGTGTCAGATGCAGACGTGCAAATTAAAGTAATGAATTTAAGTGGCTGTGTTTTATCATCATAATTCATTCATCACTCGACTCAATCACTTTCGCTTTCGGGTTTCACCTCCGGATCCTTTGCATGTTCGTTTTTAATTGTCGACATCAAGCGAACGTGATACAGACAGGGAAAGGAACTGTCCGTCGGTGTTAAGTTTTAATCACAATGATTTTTGAGGTTGTGAAGATGTTGGACTGTGAAACGGTGTGTTGAGAAATAACCTGACACACATCTGGGATCTTGTAAACGAATGAAACAACCCGTCTGTCTTGCCACGAAGCAAACTCCAACCAAAAAGATCAACAGTAGAATCACGCTACATTTGGAGAGAATGGTGAAAGCGTGTTTTCCATTTAAAAGAAATGCCACGCGATGCCCAGACACACCGCAACAACAGAAAACCAACGCTGATGAAGGCCAGCTGATGCATCACATCACGTCGCCTGCGTCTATGCCAAAGAAAACTGCACTTGAACGATCCACAAGACTACAAGCCACCAACTCCGTATGCTCAGTCACCGAAAAGCTGCCGACATGACGGACGCGCACTGCAAGAACCGGTGCCGCTGGCGCTCGCCGACGGCTGACTGTTGGCCTGGTGTGTCAGGGCTGTAACTTACCGTCCCGGTGTTAAATTCCATTGATTGCACAGCGGGAAACATTGAAATATTGTCAAGGAAGTAGGTCATTTTCATCACCAGTGCTTCAGTTAAAAGCCTGAAAGTCTTCCATGCTGCACTGCAGCGCTTTGTTACCTCATCATTCCATGTCAAGTGTGTGTGTGCAGCAGTTAGTCTGAAAGCTAATGGATTTCATATTGTGGCGGTCTCACGTGGGAATCGTCTCACTTCAGCTCTGCTCTCAGATACAGCTTTGGTTTCAGCTGTTTGCCCTTTTTAGACTCCCAGAGTAGGCCGGCCTTTTTTTTTATTTGATCTCTGCGCTGCATTTTGAACAATGACAACGTGAGTGGGATCAGTGCGACCTCGGCACCGGCAGCTATTGCATTGATTTGGATCGTGTTGTAGTTGTGCCTCGTACGATGTCGGAGCAGTGTAATGAATTCATACCTCAGCACACCTCGCAGAAAATTGTAGCCTGTAGTGCCTGAATACAGCTGGAAAAAGTCTAAGGAAGAAAAGACTTGTCTAAGGAAAGTGTTTTATTGTAGGATGTGAAGATATGCTTTGTTTGGTCTTCACAATGAATAAACATGTTAGATTTATTTGGTTGTACTTGCTTTGGATTTCCCAGTGAACGGTTTCCAAAAACAAAAACGAGGCTGATCAGCGTGGATTCGTTCGTCGATGCCTGGAAGTTTGCAGACAAGATGTGTTTTTCACCGCGGAGGACCAAAAAAACAAAAACAAACTCCAAACTCCATTTTGACTTCATTATTTGTCACTTTTTCTCAAGGAGTAAACTCTTACAGCGGGAGACTCGACAATTCAACAAAGAAAAGATAAAGTCTATCTAGCTTTGTGTTCATTCTGCACACAGCCTCATAATACAGTTGCTTTGTTGCACGAAGTGACTGCTCGGTATCTAATATGACACAGCAGGTTTTCAGTGTTTTATTGTATCAAATAGATATTCCCTTATTCCCACAAACTGCCCTCAGTATTCTCGCAGTCCCTTTAAATTGCGTCTCTAATGAGCAGCTCTGCTTTTTAAGCCCGATGGCATCGCAGGTTTGAGTCACGCAGCAGCTCTCTGGTTTCCTGCTTTTGGGAGAGAGAGAGTTCTTCATGATTGCAATTAATCTTCGGACCGTTTCAGGCGAATGTGAATAACAGGAAGATTCAGATATCGGCTCGAGCTCCCCTCCGCTGTGCTGCAGAGACTTTATAGAAAAATAAACTTTTTTTGTTTTTTTTTTCTGCGTGACACGCTGAGGTGACGGCACCGTGTAAAATAAAGTCAAGCCAATCTTTAACCGTTGAACCCGTGTGGATTTTAAAAACAGCGACATATTTAAGTTGATTGTCAGGTTTTAACCTCAGCTTCACATTCTTATCGGTTGGAATCCACGGAGATAAGAGTGCAGAGCGGAAAAAAAAAATATATATTAAATGTGTCACTGTTTAACTACTTTTCACATCAGTGGTTTTATGTCATTTGGACTTTACCCTCTAAAAGTTTTTAAAGACTAACACAAAATGGCAAAAGAGTAATTATGGAGCTCATGCCAACTGCAGAACCATTACTTGTGATAAATGACATTCATATCACTTACAGGCTCACCGAGATAACACGAACTGTTACAGACTTTGAAGAAAAGTAGCTTAATAAAGAATCTCTCACTGGGGCTCACAGACATTTTTTTTTTTTTTTTTTCTAAGTCAAGTAGAAACATTTTATATAAATGTGACTTTTGCTGTAAAGTTGGAAGAGCCAATCAAAGTCACACGTTACTGAACGAACAAGCTCGTATCTGTTGTTGTCAACGCTCTGGTTTCTGCAAGGTGCGTCTCGCCTGGAAGTTATGTTGGCACCAGGTGTGAGATCACCATTACGCCACCCATTGGTTCGGAGCCTTGAGTTTGACACGGTGGTCTTTGCTTTTTGGTGGTCTTGTTTGTTTTGGAGTCATAGGTGAACATATTTGGACACGAGGGTGGATATCCTCATTGGATCTGATTGAGAACAAAGACAATGTGGTCGCGACTTGTCAATCGCTGCGTTATCGTCGGTTTTACTCTAAGTGGGACCACAACTTCCTAAATAAACATCGTGCTTTGTTGAAGAATACTAGCGATTGAGACTAACATAAACTGCAGGTTTTCCTGTTCCTCTCACTCTACCGTCATTGCACAAATACAGCATTGCAAACCCTGTCTGGGCTGCAACCGGTGATAATAGTCACTATATTGTATTAAAAAACCTTCCAGGGAACTGGTTGGACAACACGTCCTTGCTCAATAGAGGCCATTTGCGCAGATATGAATAAATCCAAATCCTGAAAATCACTGTTCGAGACGGTTATCCTGTGTACACGAAGACGGCAACTGACTGGTACTGACTGACTGGTGAGATGTTGGATTTATTTTCTTTGTCAGAGATCCTTTATTGATTTGTTTGGGTGGAGAATGTACCTGGGACACGTATGAGAAACCAGAACTTTTTCACAAACTGAATTTCTGTCTTTTGTTGTCTGTTGTTGAATCCTGAAGGGTTGTACTCTGGATTGTTTGTTTTCAGTGAATATTATTCTAGCTTGCCTAACATTAGATCAGTCCCTCCAGGATGATGGAATCAATGCTATTTTAAAGCATTTGAAAATGCAAAGGAGAGTTACTAGGACATAAAGTTGGTCAAAGGTCAGGATACTGTAGAGTTTATTCATTTTGGAGGTGATTTTGAGGTGTGATTTCTCCACATTGCTGCAGTGAAATGTAACCAAATGTGTACCTTTGTGATAGAGTAAGACAACAGGAAGAAGATGCAAAGACACTAAACAAACGTTTGTTGCGGGAAACCAAGGTATCATCTACCAATTGGTGAGTCTCAACGACGATGAAACGATTATTTGACTAATTACGAAAGTCAGTTCAACTGAAGTGATCCCAAAACTACAAATGTATCTGGAACTGCTTAAGATTCTGCACAGCGCTCTACCCTTAGACCTTTGATTCACAAAAAGCTAAAAATCTATTAAATTGTAACCTCAAGTACCCCCGAGATCCGAGCTGTAGTTTGCGCACCCTCCCTTTTAAAAAGGATCAAGGTTAGGTCGGGTTACCTCTATGCATTCTTTCATCAAACACCAGAGTGAATTTCTGCCCTGGCCGTCGCAGAATGATGGTAATTATCCTCAAGGGAATATTAAAAAAGAAAAACCATTGCACAGAAATCTTTTCAAACCCAGATGCACATCGACGTTGCGTCTCCCCCTCAGCGAGGTGGCGGACCGTTTCCTTTATCCAGCGCTGCACAACAACCCTTCCAATGACATTGTTTGCCTCTCTCTACCTCATTATTGTAATCGGAGCGTACGGCAATGCATTCATCTCGTTTTCCCGACATTTGCATATCTGAAAAAGGACACCCTAACCTGAGCAGCGATATCGTTGAATCCCTGCAGAAGATAAGATGTGTTTGTTATCTGAGACCCCCCTTTTAACGCTCGCAACCAAACATGGCCGTTCGAGCAGCTCCGGGAGGAAAACCGACATCAGACGGGCTTTTATAGTCTCGAAACAATACGCTCTAGGTCAGAATACGCCCAAATTTCCAGCGGTATTTACAGTAAGATGGCCAGTTTTGATATATTTCCCAGATGTCCCCATTGTTTTTTTTTCATCCTCGACTGCATCACGACGCGAGCCGAGACACGCGGAGTTAAAATGTTACCTCGTAGTGCTGCATAAAACAGCCAAACTCTCGTACGGGCATCGCAAAAACACAGCTTTTATTTAATCACTCGGCCTGTGCGAGGCTCTTCATGGCACAGTTACTAAATGTAGCATTTTATTAGGGCTCGCATGTGACATTCTCATCTGTGGCTTCCTGCAGGGTTATATAACTCAAACATCCCTGCAGCCAGTGAGACAGAAAATGTCGTCTTCGGTTCACTGAGGCATACCAGCCCCTGACAACCATTACTGTGGCCCCGTGCTTCCTCTACATTGTGAGCATGAATACATTTCAATGACTCCCACATGCTCAATCTTTCATGACAGGGATGTGTGTGAAATCTTAAGCCAGCCTCCCCTACACCTATAGTGTAGTGCCAGGTGCACAGCTAGCAGCGCTATCGGGATACTGAGCTGACTGGCAGAGGAAGAGGCATTTCATTTTTACACGCTGCCACGGCTTTCTTCTCCTACATCCTTGCGAGACTGTTTGAAAAGAATTCAGGAGGAATCGTCTGAAAACAAGCGCAGGATACAACCTCGCGGTGAGAAATAATCAAGAGTTGGGGAGCAGAGACGATCCTTTCGTCGATGATTTGGGTTGCTAAGGTCAGATAACAGGTGAACATCGCAGTGCGAGCAGCGCTCGTCATTGTACCGTGAGCACAATCGATTGTAACGCTGCCTCTTGCCACACGGACGGTGCCAGCACTAAATATGCAAGGAAAGAGCGGCGGCTAATGATGCTTGCCAATGGGGGCTTGAGTTGATATTATAACAGATTGCACTTCAGTCAGGGTCTTGCCAGTGGGAGAAAGGAGCAGCTTCTTTATTCATGTAGAAAATTGCAAGCACAAAGAGGAGAGGTAAACGTCATGGATGGGAGAGAGTTGTTTACACTCTAAGGGAAATTTTACACTTCAAAGGATTGACTGCGTCTCATTCTTGACAGTGAAAGATAAAGGTTATGTGAAATACATTTTTTTTTTTTCCCCCCCTTTATAGTTTCAAATCCAAGAAGCCATTATTGGGCCTGTACTATCTCAGTCGTATATATAATATATTTTTCCCTGAAAGCTTATCAGAGTCCTCTCGTGATGAATTTGCAAATTTGAACAATAGCGTGTCCTCATTTGTGAACGTTAACTTTCCCTTTCAATCCTCGCACCCTGCGAGCGCCACGCATGCTGTGCGGTTGTCTGTCAAACAGACAATGTGGAAGTCTGATTCTTATTAAAAAGAAATGACAAATGCGGTGGAAAGATTAAGTCCTGGGACACACACACACACACACACACACACACACAGTTTGCCGGGCGTGAAATACGCCGCGGCGGCTGACAAGAACAAATGAAAGGATCTAGATTTACTATCGGAATGATGCATACGTGTCATAAATTTCTGTAAGAAGCAAAATGTTT
>OMLP01025323.1:0-15350 GCA_900302685.1 Spondyliosoma cantharus | reverse complement strand
GCACAAAAAAAAATGATTGGGGGAAACCCTGACCGGGCTTTATTTGTTTTGCTTTTTTGAAATAAGGAAATAACCAGCCAGTCCTCCACGTAGCTTACTGTAGCTTATATTTAAATTCTAGTGCACTGCAATTTTAATGAGAGCAAATAAGGAAGTCAAGTTGACGTAGTATAAAGAGCAACACAGTCTGCTGGAGGTGGATGGATGTGTTTGATACACCAAGACTTTTAGATACGGACCGTCACGTACGTAATAGGGGGCGATCATCAGGATTGAACCAACATACATTTGCAGTAAAAAAAATGTAATCTTGTGTCAAAATGTATAGTAACCAGTGATTGAATGGAGCTGTACTCGTGTCCTCCTCCACATATATTGGCTCATTTTATTTATGGCTAACCAATCAGATGGTTTTGTGGGCAGGATAATGAATGAGCCCACAGGCTGCATTTTAAATTAATCTATTTACACAAAAGACACGAAAAATGCTGAATATTGGCCTCGATAATCAGCCAGATCGACATAATGTTGCTAAAGTTACTTACTTAACCCAGATCTTGACTTTTTCCTTAACAAGACAACGTAGTTTTGGTGCCCAGACATAACCCAACTGCTATTGTTTCACAAAGTTTACTGCATTTGAAGCAAAGGTCCAGAACGCCTGGTGCTGTTTGGTCTTATACTGTATGTTGTTTTGGAAGTCATCGGCACTTGACCCATCTCAAGGTAACTCCAACAGTTGTATACATTAAAGTGTGTGTACAGGTCACGGGGAGGACTTTTCCAAAGGTGAAAAAGGTAGCATAAAGCCTTTTGTAGCTTTGTAATCTGATAAATTGGCTCCAGTGATGTCACTCAATGTTTAAGATGCATGGTGGGTAATGTAGGCAGCCGGTTTTGCTACATCAAGCAATCTGATGTTGGTGTTATTACTCGGAAATAAAGCTGAAACTAAGTATATCTAGAAGTCATCCATCTTTCCAACACAAAAATGTGAGGTCACTGTGACACATTTTGAGATGACTGATGTGTGATCTAACAGATGAAGCTGACGAGTTCTTTTCCAACTTCGGTTAACAATCGTCCAACAGATCAGTCAGTTCTTTGCCACTAATGCGTCACGAGTTCCATCATCATCACACCTAATAAGTGCATGAAATTCAATTGTTATCAGGTCACTCATTCGGCGCGCCATCCTCCCCGAGATGCGATGCGAGGGGAGAGAGCGAACATACCGACGCGAGCATCCCACAGAGACATCCAGCGCGCTCGCACTCGCCTGTAGTCAGGCAATTATATACAGTAAGCTTGCAGGAGGAGCTGGAGTGGCGCTGCCCACGCTCGGTAAACCGAAAAGAGGGGAAGAAGAAGAAGAAACCACATGCATGCAGTGTGTCTTTCAAAGTGACTTCGGAACGGAGTGACTGTGAGGAAAAGCAGCCGCAGCCTCGAGTGTTTTGCTGAAGAGCAAAAGCCCTGCGAGAGAGAGAGAGAGAGAGAGAGAGAGAGAAAAACTGGGAGGCAGTAAGAGAGGCCAGAGCTCTGCCGCAAAACCTCTAGATTTATTATATCAGGAAATGTTCAGAATCTGCATCAAATACCAACATCGGCGTGATTGACAACTGTTGATTGTCATGCAGATGGCGCGGAGTGCCGCCACTTCAATTTGTCATCTAGAGTTGAAATGGAATCACATTTTGCAGAATAGCTCGGGTATAATGTGCGTTCGTTTTAATCAAAAAATGTGGCTACAAGCGTACGGGTGTGTTTGTTTAACACTTTGGAAGTGTGTGCGAATCTGTATTGATTGTCGTACAGATTGGCTGAAACTCGTGGGAGGAGTGAGGGGGGGGAAAAAAAAAAAAAAAAGGGATAACACGCTCACAATCTGTCAAGGCAAAAAAAAAAAATGTGTCGAGGAGTGAAACATGTATCTGGAACAAAGATTACCGAGGAAAGAATCAGACGTCGGTGCTTGGCAGATGAACGGGGATGCAACCAAATGCAGTTTCGTTTAAACGAGGGGGGAGCGACGCACAGTATATGATGCTCATTCCCGCATTCTGGTGAATCTTCATGCGCTGATTTATGGTTCTGGAAACGTCTTTATCGATGTGGAGGAAAACACGCCTGAATGTAATGTGTTGCTTGCCGCAGCGATTGTTCAACGCTGTGGTGTGAATATGTAAAGTCGATTCGATTGAAATTTAAGTTCAAAATATCGCACGCTGTCAACAATTTGCCGTTGAGCTAATGCTGTTTTAGCTAGCCTGGCTCGCTAGCAGGCCTTAATTATGGGCAGGCAGTAGATCAGTTAGCGGAAAAGTCCTCCGCTATCGTCATGTTTTTCAGTGTTTTGCTCATGCATGCAACATGCATCCACATCCCGTATCTGCTGAACAACATCGTTGTAATGTCGGTCGTCATTTCTTGGACCATGCATCGAGCCGTTACGTGCAAAGTTTAAAAAAAGCGCTGCGACATTTCAAAATATCTGTCGTTCAGTGAATAAAAACAAATCGATGAAGTCTTCTTTCAAGCAGCGATCGTCGGCTCCAGCTTCTTAAATGTGAGACTTTTGTCCTTTGCGACTGCAAACGAAGAGTCTCGGCTTGACAAAACAGACAATTGGAAGATGTCACTTTGGGCTCCGAGGAATCGTGATGAGCACTTCAGCAGTTCTTTGACATTTTGATTTTTTTTATTACTAAGCGATGAATCAGTTTGTGGGGTTAGCTGTGGCGCTAGTCTGCAAAGAAAATGTCTGTAATTTTCAATAAGAGCAGAGAATAAAAGCCTTCAATTTGGAATTGATTTATTTTGAAGCGCAAGCGGGTTCATAGTTTAAGTTTAGTTTCGGCACTGGGCCTCGGAGTTAATTCTCTAGTCTGCCAAGTTTTCTTTGAGACATCGCGTTAATCAATACAACATAACCACCTCGCTGGCGTGAATACAAAATCTCATCTCTTTTTATTTTGCAGCTGAAAGGCACGGGCGCTTTCTTCATTAATACCACTGTACTCTTATTATGAGGGATGGAGAATGAATTTATTTCACTTTTGGGATTCTTCCACATCAGCATACAGTAAACAGATTTTTTTGTTAGGACAGAGGTGTTCGTTTTAATATCCAACACCATTTGTTACCATGAAAGCAAGAGCTGCTCATCAGCATTTTGCGAAAATGATAAAAAATGATATAAGCTTCGAGGGGGAATATAAACAGAGGAGGCGACGCTTCGATTCCTTTATCGTTGTCGGCGCTCCTGTGCCGAGCAGCGGCTGACCCGGGAACATTTCAAAAAGGTAACCAAAGGGAAAACAGTTCCTCCCTCCTTCCCGTGAGCTCCTCCAAAGCCTGTTTAAATTGCCCATCAGATGTTTAGCTCTGCTCCGCTCTGCCATGTAAACTGAATTAACATCCAAACGCGATGAGTTTCATTTATATGTCGTTTTCGTTTCGTGGGATATTCCGGTTAAATTACAAAATGTGTTGTTTTTTTTCCGGCAGTGAAGAGCAGCCGTTTTGCTGTTTCAGCAGTTTTTTCCGGTAACAATGTGAAACGATGTGTTTGGATTTATCCGTAAACAGCGGTGGGTTTGTTGAGCACGACCTGTGCGTGATGGACAGTTGTTTAATATACAGCTGCAAGCTTCGGCTATACAAAAACATGTTGTTCACGTCCGCTGTCAGCTCGCCACAGCGGTGCCGTCTCTCCGCTGTGTGGAGGCGCCGCTTTAACATTCGAATTTGAACCAATGAAATTACTCCTCTAATCGGGAAATTTAACACGCGGCTTTGCTCAAATGTTAGCATTTAGCTGAGTTCACTGAATGTAATCAGAAAGCTCTATGGAGTCGTCGAGTGGAGGAATAATTTGTGCCCGAAGTTTTGCACCTCAGCACGAATGGCTTGAGTCTCAGCTCTGTGGAACTTTTTCGTTTATGTGTTTAATGTGCATTCCGCGTAGATGTAAATTGAAGGGTAGCAGAAAGCTTTGCATATGGAGAGCCTTGTTCGTGAGGAAAAAAAAAAAAAAACAGCGGCTGTAGGACATTCGGACGTGTTTTTTGAAACTCAAATTGTGTCTTGCGTGCAGCACAGCAGGCTGCGGTCACCTCGTACCGTTTCGCAAGGATGAATGTTTTTTTTTGTTGTTTTTTTTTTTTTTCCATTACGTTCATTGTGCATTGGTTTTACCCCCGGGAAGCCTCTCGTGGTCTGAATAGCATTGACCCTGTGGATACGAGAACCTGTCATCATGAAATGTCTCTGTGAATCTTTCTGGGATAAAAAAAAAAAAGAGTATTTTCAATGTCACCCCACACAATTCTAGGCGAGGATGGAAATGCGGGTGCTGTCTGTAAGAACAGTTATTATAAAACTGTAAAGAAATTAAAATAAAAAATAAAAAAATATCCCCCTCCATGTATGGTCTGCTCACCACAGGGGCAAAATGTTTTCCTTGAAAAACTCTGCATTCACTATGTAACTTGTACCTTTTCACCACATAAAGACCACTTTCTTCTCACCACTACCATTGTTATTACTCAGGTAGTCCTCGGTGTGAGGCGGATCCAAGGGCATTTTACTCCACAGCGAGTCCAGGCATCAGTTCTTTGTCTTCATAGAGTCTCTTCATTTCTATTTATAGAGATTAGCATCCTCTTTAGATTCAAAGGACATTTGCAGACGTTCGCGCAGGCATTATACAATAACATAAAGAGGATGTTTATGCCAGTAAGCGCCATAGGGTTTCTCAAATAACCTCGATGACTATATTTCTATGCAAATAATCCATTATGGCTTGTCAAACGTCAGCTCTTCAAGGGCCCCCGTGCACACACACCGACTGAATCTTCAGTTGGTTTAATTTTCTCTGGGTTTTTAAGCCATTACACCTTTTTTTTTTTTTTTTTTGGGGGACTTCTGAAAGCTCCTCAAGGACCCACCTGAGTTGAAATCGCAGTAAACAGCCAGCCGTCATTTTATATAACAAGCGTCGGTGCACTTAACTGGAAATTTCTCCCCCGCATGTAAATCTTAACAAAGGCACCAGTCTTTGCGGTAATGTGCTAATCACTGGGAGAACATACTGGATATAAACATACAAGTCCCAGTAACCATTGAGCCCTCCTGTGAAAATGCACAGAAGTGTCACTAATATTCTAAAATATCTACGTCAGTGTGTTGATGTGATTTTAGACCGTGGGTGTTACTCCTCGTTGGGCACCGTCATTTCAGCTTTGGTTAAGACAACAGCCCGCAAAGAATTGAATCTGCAGTGTGGACGGCCTCTGGCACATAAATTGAAAAGTAGCATAATCAAATCAACAGTACATTGGTGGGAAATGATTTATGCTGCTCATGGAAATCATGGAAATAATGGTCCTATATCCAAAATCTGCATATTCACGTCAGCAGTTTTGCGAAATGTAAAGCTACTGTAGAATCAGGAGAAGGACCGGAGGATACCGACGCTATGTTTCCTTTATTAATGTATAACTTCCAGACTTGTACTTTTTTAAAAAATTGATTTTACAAAGAGATGACAGAGCAAACACGCAAAGATTACACTTAAGCGACCACAGAAGCTGCAGGGGATCAACATGTGACACCTGCTCCACCGTTTACCCTTCGTCTTTTTCAATCAGATCTGATGACAGGTTGCCAGATCTTCTTGAATAAGTCCCCCCTCTGTTTGACGCGGTGACTCTAACTTTCTCAACGTGTCATTTTCCCTAATTCCTTCAGCCGCGTCTCAAATGTCGGGGGGGCTTCTGAGATTCCCGGAATTGTAGCAGCAATTATCTGTCCGGCGGCGTCGAAGGAGAGATGACCCGAGCTTTCCTGCGTGTCCTTCGCCCCGCCCGACTCGACCACCGTCTTCTTCTTTTGTCTTGTTGTTTGTCCTGTCCCAGAGAAGCGCCACAGGTCGTATTCCGCGGGGGGAGGAGGAGGAGCAGTCTGCTGCCGCCGCACTTTTAATTAATGATTTCGAAACACGGGCAGGGTGAGTCGCGTTTGCCTGGTGGTGCTGAGGCTGGAAATTGAAAATGCATTTCAATTATTCGGATACCAATTACACGTTTTAATTCATCACCTTGATGTTTTCATGAACACCTCATAACCTTTTTATGATATCTCGGACGTTGTTAATGGGCAGGTGTGAGACCAGGCGGAGACGTAGTGCAGGGCTTTTAGCTAAAGATATGCACATAAATGATTTTGCTAAGCTCACACTCGGCGTATAGGCCTTGAAATACTAACCTGCAGATAAACTTTGTGCCTGTACTCGTCGATGGCTGAGCATGGCGGCGCATTAAACCTGACCGCAGTGTGCAGCACATAAAGCTGCACTCTACAGTAGATAGACTTTATATTTACACCTGCTGTAGACGCCTAAATCACAAAATAGAGCTATAACGGAGAGTAATGTGCCATCTCTCTGAAGTCTGACCCTTCCAGTGTCTCCACAAGAAGTGTGTGTGGTACGAGTCCTTCTCCTACTTATCACTCATTGTCGTGGCTGGGATGTGATTATACGCCGCCGGCGATGCCAACGACTGTCTCGATGCTTTGGCACGTGCTCCTTCCCAGTTCAACTCTTCCAGTTCCATCATTCCGGTTCCAGTTTCCCCTCCTCCACCTTTCCCTTCCCCTCCGTCGCAAAGCAACCTTGGGTATCATTTTATTGGGCAAACTCAGAACATGACCGAGCCAATCGTAACCCGCGTTTTATTATCTCCAGGGACACTTTCAATGCCGTCTCTCTTCCTACACAGCTGCAAAAACTTTTGTGATCGTTCTCATTTTTGCGTTACTCTCCGGCACAGAACATCCTTTACATTGCTTTTAGTAATCTTTGTGTTTGAGGCCGTGCTGCGCAGACATCCGCATGGTGAAAAAGTGGACTAAAAGCACCTCTGCCTTTTGATAAGACAGCTCCTGATGTCTGTTGGAGGAGCCTTTTTTTTTTCATAGCGTTTGAGACATGTGAGATATCCAGGGTATATGAACTGCCCACACACGGGAGAAAACAGTCAAAACTAAAAGGAGAAATCCAGAAACGTTGCCTGGAGCAATTACTCCAGACTCCTCTGCCTCCTGCGTCCGTTTTTGGTATCTTTTGGTTTGAAGTGATCACAGAACAGCCAGGTTGGTAAACAGGAGCACGCTGTGTGCAGCTCACTCTCAGGATTTTTTGGATATTCAAGTTGAGTCTATTCAAATGTACCCTTTTCCCGTTGCCATTCAGAGCCTGAAAAGTTGCCTAGTGAAGCTTTTCGCCAAAGTCTAAATTGGCCCCTGAAGGGAAGAATGAAAGAGACTGTAGTTAAATAAGCTATTAAACAAATGCGCGCATGTGAAAATATGAAATGGCATTTTCAAATCCGTATGCCTCGTTTTTTTTTGAGTGGCGGAGGCACTCTGCAAACACCGTTTGGCCGGCGGGCGCAGGTGCCAGAACCTCCATTAGACGTTAATTTGTATTTTTATTCACATTTCCGATTGCATGAAAACAGTGAGACGCAACAAAGCAAAACGAAGAGAGACGGGAACGAGCTGCCTCGTGTGTTGTGCAAACGGACGAAGCCACGCACACCAACGCCGTCTCGCAAACCCTTAAACCCGTTAGATATCCAGCCGTGTTAAAAGAGATAATTGTAGTTATCATGTTGTCACTGGTTCGGGCCGTTCTGTGCCGAGGTCCAGCACCGAGCAGAAACGCTGTCACATTTTGGGGCCGGACTCTCTCGAGGTTGTAAAAGGCCCCCGACGATAGCTTAAAGCCCAGAGCAAACTTCCCCGGGCAGTAATTGCAACGCTTTTATCTGATCAGCGAGATGCAGAAAAAAAAATATTTTCTATTGGTTCTGCCTCATCACACTCATCTTTCTCATTGTCGCAGAGGCCGAGTCGAGGCAGAAGCAGATTAGAGCGTCCTCTGATGAATGCTGAGGAGATACCACCTTCACAGGTGCCGCTTTACACAGAATTACAAATATGGCAAGGCAGCGTGTGACAGGGCAACAGTGTGGCTAGCGGTGTGCACCCGAGTGAGACAAAATACAGCGAGATAGTAAATCACTGGCTGTGGCTCCCGGGCTGAGAGCACCGGTGGCAGTCGCACTGTTGAGCTGCATCGGGGACGAGGCAGCGTATTGGCAGTGAGACGGGGATGTGTTTGAAGCGATGAATAGTGGAACCCAAACACACAACATATCTGGGCACATCCGCGTCTCGCTTAGTATACAGCCAGGGTTTGCTTTTGCAGGATGAAACAAATTCATCTTCTCAGCCCCGAAGCCCTTCTGTTTTCTTCGCGTCCCGTGTTTCCCGCTCGAATGTGAACGCCGTTTGCACCTTTTTTTTTTTTTTTTCTTTTCAGATTTGAAGAATCTCCTGCGCTGTAAATGCTGTATAGAAATGCAGTTCTTCAGATGTGACACCGATTCTTTGTGCCCGTGTTGCAGGTTGAAATGCTCCATTTTTATCTACATTTACAAAAACAAAACAATAGAGAGACCCTGAAAAAAATCGTCTGCAGCGCTTGCGTATGTGATCGGACGGTGAAACAATGATGATGTTATTCAGTTATCTCCATCATTCCACCGTGTCCTTTTCTAGACTGCCAGCCCAGGTCTGTTTTTCAGCATAACCAGATTGATTTTAGAAAGTCCGGAGAGGTAGACTGACATGTGATTGCGGATGATCCTCACCTCATCTGTTCCTATAACTGACCAGCACTTTGTTTGTGAGAGCCCGTCCTCACCAGAAGAACGGCCACATAGGAAGGAGCTACAACGACATTTGCTGTAAAGGCAGCGACCTTTCGCGGCTGTAGCAATTATTACGACAGCAGAGGATGAAGTGAGGAGAAGATTTAAAGAGAAAGAAAAAGTCCTTAAAGGGACGAGGTGAGGGACGGACGATGGGGCTAAACGAGCACAGGATCTGTGCATCGGGGATTTCTGTTCACTCCAAGTGTCCTCGCGTCGCTCGTATCCTGCAGAGTGACGAAGGTGCGGCTCGAAAACTGCGTCACCGGCATCTGTAGTTACTGATGCCACGTTACCACGGCAACCCCATCCGATCCGGGCCGATCAGTGTGGACAGTCTGTCTCGCAGATCTGATGCGAGAGGCAAATCCGATTTACCTGCAGTCTCGACTTTTTTTCCAAAGCAGAAAATGTTTTAAAAAAATAAAAAAAATAATAATAACTAGAATTAGCTTGCATGCCAGAGGTGAGTTACAGCATCAGCTGTGAATGTGGCAGAGGCCTTTAAGAGTGCACAATCGAATTATTCACTGCAGTGTTCAATCAGAAGCTCGCTAAGCATTGTGCTGCTGTCTAGACATCCCTGCTGGTGCCCAGTGTAGCGGAGGTGCATTTAAAAGCATAAAACAGCCGTGGGTGAACGGGCCAGATAGGGCAGAATAAAAATCGGGACAGTCAATGGAAAGAGCTCCTCGACACAGTCCATAAGTAGAGACTAAAACTTTCCCGGAGCTGTAATTTCTGACACAAACCCAAAAAGAAAGAAAGAAAAAAAAAAAAACAAACCTCAGGATTTGTTTTGAGGCTTTAAGTCTTACAGCCTCTCTGCTGCGCCGCAGGAGAGGAATAATGCAGCCATAAATGAAAAAAGGCCCACATCTAATGTCAATACATGAGAGTCTGTGCTCCTTGCTCCGACTGTGCGCCTCTTTGAAGAAGTGAGAGCGAATGTAAAAAAAAAAAAAAGTACATTTCGCAGACCTTGTCACAAGGGATTAAAGAGTATTGGAACACGATACACAAATATGACAAATTCGTGATAACAGTGACAGAATGGAATTGGAAATGTTGTACCCAGTTTAGAAATTTCCTTTTATATCGCACCAGTACCCACCCTGCTGTCAATGTGATATTTTCAGTTCCTGGCTCTGCTCGGGACTGTTAGAAAGGAGCCATAATTTCAGAGAGAGGAGCATCGTTGTGGTTTTTCTGTCGCCCGGTGGCCAAATGGCGGCGCTCTGTTCTCAACCCCATCGGCTCGACGTGCGTGAGAACGCGCAGCCATCATCAGTTCAACTCAGGAGACCGTCGCCTGAATCGAAATCAGCTGAGCGATTGATCGTAATCCGCAATGTTGTTTGAGTTCCCGTCTTCAGATGTTTTCTTTCACAATGTTTGTGATTTACCCGCTTCACAGTTTTCTTAACTTCCTAACTTCAGTGCGCTTTTAATGACGATGAGGAGGAAAAAAAACAAAGACGCTGACCCAGTTATATCGCGGACATACTGGGTTAATTAACATCATTTAAAAAAAAATTTTGGCCCTGAATTCTGCTCACTTTTAATGGGATGATGAATTGTGCGGCGGTTTGTTGTTTTATCGGCCATATGGCTGTCACTCAGGAATTGATTAATTTCATTTATATATTTGGAAAGGTGGGCGTACGCTAAACTGCACAAATTGACAACGGAAAAGAGCAAAGCACGAAGCTTCTGCATTTCCCTGCTGTTCTCTTCATTCTACTCCCTCTGCATAAACACATTTACATATATTTTTTCACACACACACACACACACACACACACAATCACCATTCCAGCCTCGTTTATGGTTTAATACACGATTTTCCTCACGCTGCACAATATCCCCCGGGGGTGTTAAGAGGAATATATGTTTTCTTATCCGTTTCACTCAAATGTGTGATCGGTGAGTTAAGTTTCTAAATCTAAATAATCTGAACTACAATTCTGTCGGAGCAATCAGCGAAGACAAACAGAAAATGCAGTTTCCTTCTTTATTGATTCCCCGACTGGAATCAAAAAAAAAAAAAAGTCAAACAGTCTCCGCATGGGGCACGCGTGGAGGATGTACATTATCTCACGACGCTGCAGTCTGCTCTCTTGGCTGCCTCATCAAACAATGCCATTATCCCGGATCAGCCTGTGCTACATGGGTAGATAAGAACTAGTAAATTACAGAGCGGTCCTATACGACGCGACGCAGACAGTAAATTCTCCCCCAGCAGCTACATTAAATCAGCTCCTCTCGACAGAAAGGTGCCTCCTTTGGTTTGAACTCATGTATGAGTGTTTGCAGCATGGTGCCTCATCTCCCTTTTAAAACACATCTCGCTTGTCCTCTGTGGAGGGTTTTTTTTTTTTTTTTCTTTTTTTTTTCCCCCCCAATATCCTGCAGCACATAATACTAAACAACGGAGTGCATGGATGGACTCCTTAGGAGATCCAAATTCTAATTATGTAAATGAACAGGACTTTATTTTAAGATTGAATGCTGATAGTGAACTTTCCATTTTTTGGTGAAACTTGATTCTCCTCAGCCTGGAAGGTCAGCCTCTTTTTTTCATTAAATGTCCGGCCTTGAGGTATTGCCGACAAAGTATAATCACTATTCCGCATTAATATGCTGATCAAATGCCGGGTTCCAGGCATAGACGTGGCTTTTCATCCTTGCCATCCTGCCCCCACATTTCCCATCAAATATTTAACATCAAATATGCACGAGCATCATCAATGCAGGTTTGGGCACACTGTACCTGCTACAGGCTTACTTCCAGACATCACACAAAGGATCGTGCAAGCCCGACTGCCCATTTAAGCATGAAGGGATGGCTCGCGCAGCTACGCCTGGCTGCAGACATCATCTACAATCTGTTTGGGTCGGAGCGTTATGCATTCTAAATGCCTTTTGCAGAGGGAAATTACCTCCCGCTGAAGACTACTTAACACACAGTCCCTCATCTATTTTGCCCCGCAAATACATGGAAATCCCATATAATGTCCCTCTATTTCAAAGAAAGAAAGCACGGCTCTCTGCAGCAGGGAGTTCCACCAGATGAGCTAATACAGCCTTAGTTTATGAGATCATTGCCCAGCTACAATGGCAACCATTTCTGAAGGAGCACTAGAAATACAAAAAAAAACAAAACAGAAAACAAAGTGCATGGCATGTAGGCTTGCACTGCTAAGCTGTGCATGAAGAACTACATCTTTGTGGACGTCCCGCAGTGATGCTGATGCAGTCGGAACAAGCACATCATACCTCGGGGAATCACTGTCATACCCATAATCACAGTAAGGAATGTCCTCCCCGCCATCATTCCTCAGAAGAATTGGTGAGGAAAAGTTTGCAGAGCATGGCAAACGGTTTTACATATGATTTCCACTCAGCAGTCATGGTTCAGCTGCTTGCTTCCGTCATGAGTGTTGGAGGACCTAGGCAGAAATGGAATAGGATTGTGTTAGATTAGAGTAGAATCACTTGAAAATAACAGCCGTTTTCTTATTTCCTTAGAATTAGCTGTTTTACATCGAGGTGGTGACCTCCGCTGGCCATAGTAATTATTACGGCAGCAAAGGAGGAAGTCAGGGAAAGTAGTACGAAGAGCTACAAAGTCTGCATAAAGAGGAGGACGGGTTAAACGAGCACAGAACCTCGTGTCCAGTGTGAAACCAAAAGCCAACGATGAGTTCTTTACACTTACTAACGTAGTTAAGATTAGAAACATGCATCAAGTTTTCGGAGCTGGTGTAGCATGAGTAACTTTGGTATTTTAGCCAAAATACAATGTTTTCCTAAACCTTACCTTCAGTATTTGTCTTGACTAAACCTAACCAAAGGGTATAGTGAAGATCTGGTACGCCTGTGGCTGCAGCTGTTTTATTAATGGTCATTTACGTTGTTTTGGGAGTCACTGGCAATCGTTCCATTCAGTTGTTTTAGGGATGAGGATGTGTTGCTAAAGAGGGTTCGGGTTGTCTTCCACAGAGGGCGCCAGGTAGCACCACCATGTTTCTACAGCGGCCCAGAGCAGACGCACCAAACCACCGTAAGAAAGGGTACGGTGAGGTATGTTCAGTTGGTTGCCATCTGCAACCTCACCGCGGGATGCTAATAAATACTGCAAACTGGACCTTTAACACTACCATACAAATATTACAAAGTACATATCAAGACACGGCGAAAGAAAGCTCTCACAAAGACTTCTAAATAACAATAACGCGGCCATTTTCATAATTCATATATTCAGTCAAGCCATCGGGTTTCAGTCAAATAATGTTGCACACAGTTGCAAGCCTCAGTAAACCCTGCAGTGTTCCAAGATTTGTACTTCACAAAGTCACAGTACACACGAATCTCAGAGCAGTGATGACTGTCATCCTGAAGGTCAAGATTTTCAATGGCCCATCTTCAGAATTTGAGATAGCCAAGGTATGAAGAGATGGAGATAGAATAAGAAAAAAAAATGATTAGAGTGGAATCTGGCATTTTCTGGATGAATGCACTTTGGCACTCGGAGACTGATTGTGAGTGACACTCTATGACCAGTCCCAGGCTTTCTGAGCATCTGTGCTGTCAGAGAGGGAGAGGGGAGGTGTGTGTGGGGGGGGTGTAGGTTGTGTTATCATGTGGCTGTTATTCTCTAGCTGAATAACTCACAGCTAGAAGATTACATTCGACAACAGTATACAGGGAGAATAAAGCAATGTTGGCATTCCTTCCTTTTGCTGCAGAGGTCTGTCAGGTGATTTAACACACCCGTGGCAGCCATGTTGGTGGTCCTTAGCTCTCAGCCTCAGTGGTTTGCAACAGCTGATTGTGTTCCTAAACAAAGCGACGACGCCGTTGTCTCAACTGAATTTATTAGACATGGGAAATTGATTTCCCCTAATAAACGTGATTGATTTTGCGATGTCAGCTTGTTTGCTTGCGAGCCATAGCGTTGTCTGCTAACATTACTGTCTCAGTCTTAGCACATCTTATTTTCACACCAGGTAATTAGAGCTGCCAACACTCGGGGCCTGTCAGGGAACCTGGCTCAGTGTTCTGGGAATGGGAAGGAAATAATTTAGAGATTTTCTGACTTATCAAATCAAGAAGTTGAAAGTGGAAAGAAAATTTTTTTTTTTTTTTCCCCCAGTGTGAATAGGGCAATATGAAGGTTCATGTTGATGGTTGAAGGCTGTAGAGTGAAGCTGCAAGAATAATGTGAATGTAAACATAATTGAGTTTTCCTTTTCATTGTCTGCCTGTCTGTGGCTATGTAAGGTTGATAACTGGAACATGACAATTGAGATACAATCTTTGTTGTTCATGCACTATTTACAACTAACAGATTCAATTGCACGGTTAAATATAACAGTTATAATTATAATAACTTTCCCTGGTAATGTTATGTCCTGGTAGGCCGAGAGCAAGATGAAGCTTGGTAGCAAGTGCAGCATATATTGACGTTAAACCAGATCTCAACTCCTCTTGAATCCTTTCAAATCCTGCAATTCTTGCATCTCTTGAATCAAAGATGGCTGACTCGTGTTTTTTGTCTCTCTCACTCGGCCTCTTGTGTCCGAGCTGGGTTCACTTAGTTCTTAACCTGGCTCTCTTTCCCTCTCTGGGCCAATAGCATCCCTTGCAGTGGTGTTCGGGCTGACTGATCTGGCTGGGTAGCTGGAAGATGGAGCGGGCAGTGTTTATCTCAAGGTCTGCTGTGCTGAACCCTTGATCTTAGCCTCAGCATCAGCCAGAACCACAAAATATCAGAGTGTCAAAAAATACAATTCTTTAAAGAGTGGAGTCCTCCTGGCTCATCTTCGTCAAGAACAACTACACAGAAATTAGCCAGCGTTCTCGCTGACGGTCCTCTTTGCTCATGCGGGTCATAACGAGGCATCGGCATTCCAAATCAAAACCGTTTCATAACCAGTTCAAAAACACACTGCAGCACATTGAAATGTCTGTTCATACATTTTCTAGCCTGGACGGAGATACAGCTGCTTTTCTATCGAGTATCCATTGTAGTATAATGACAACAAAGCTGAAACCTTGAACCTTGTTGACCATGAGCGGTGCTATGGCAAGCCGTTTTAACATTTAATCGCTAGACTGGATATGTATTACAGATATCTGTAATTCAATTCTTCCTAGTCAAAAAGAACATTTCAGATATCCACAATGTCATTCTTCCTAGGACAAATGACGTCACTTTTGCCATTCATGTGTATTGGGCTTTCAATTTCAGATATCCACAATTACATTCTGGATATCTAGAATGAACATTCTGGATATCTGCAATAGAATTCTTACTAGGAGAAACTCCAATTTCAGATATCTTCAATCCAATTGTTACTAGTCATAGTTTTCATTTTAGATATCCAAAATGAAAAACGATGTCATTTTGAATATCCAAAAATACATTGTGACTAGTAAAAATGTCATTATGAATATCCATAATTCGTATTATGACTAGTAAAAATGCAATTGTGGACATCTGTATATATATTGTGGATATCCATAAGGACATTTTTACTAGTCACAATGTATTTTTGGATA
>OMLP01025313.1:0-20236 GCA_900302685.1 Spondyliosoma cantharus | reverse complement strand
ACACAACAGAAAGTGAATTGGAAAGTGGAATGTCAGGCAGCAGATGTGATCAGACTGCTCATCTCGGCTCTCTCGTGCAGTTCAGCGTAAATGACTCTGCAGAAAAACAAAAGGTTGTGAGCGACGCAGTAATAAACCTCAAGGAGAGCGAGAAGCAGACGAACTCCTGGAAAATACTTAGTTGAAATAAAATGAGATTTTCTTGACAGCTGTAATCATCCGCCCACGTGTTAACACATGAATTTTAAATGTTTTTAAAAATTACTTCCATGTTTTAATTAATTAGCATCTCAATTAGCATCAGCTAACCCTCCAAACTTGAATATTTATGTTAATAAATCATGAGTATGATTTGATTAGCGCTGACTTGTTGTGTTAAATCGATGTCTGCAGGAGGCTGATGAGCCTCACATGCAGACGAGAGAGTTTAAGTGGGAATATTTAATGTTGACTTCATTGAATAATGTAAATTTAATTGATTACTTAATTGTGTAGCAGATATTTATTAGATTACTAATCTGTGCGTGCAGACTGGTGAGCATCCACTGTTATTTGTCTTATTTCTGGCTTCAAATCACGGAGGGGTTATTTTCTCTCTGCCGGCTGCTTAAAGGAACAGTTCACCCAAAACTACAAAACCCAAAAATTCAGTCATAATCTTCTCAAAAAATACAAAGTCAGGAGAAGTGTCGTAGTCCACAGAACATTTCTGGAGCTTCACAGTGAAACATAGTCGTGGCATTCAGCTAAACAACTGAAGCAGCTGGAGACTTGATTTAAAATGTAAAGCACAACCAAAAAAATATCAAAAACTACATTTAAACTTTGCCGAATTATCTATTAGCACTTCCTGTTAGTAGGTAACCTGTGGATGTACAGACAACTATCACTGGATCACTGTGATACTGAAGAAAACTTAAAAACATGATTCTTCTGAGGCAGGTTCTGCACATGTGAGGAGCGTCTTTGTTGAGGATTTTTCTTATGGAGTCATCATCTCCTCGTCCTGATGATATAAAGTCAGCTGAAGTCTCGTAGTCCACAAAACATTTCTGGAGCTTCACAGTAAAACAGCTTTGCAACATAAAGTGGCTCCATACAGCTCGTCCACGTCTCCAGAAGCCCCGAGATCCCAAATCGATCAGAAAATATGTTATTTACAACCTTTAAACGTGACAGCTTTTCACGTTCGCAGCTACTTCAGTTGCTCCAGAAATGTTTTGTGGATTCATAGCCAAGAATCAGATTTGTTTGTTGTCATTTCACCGTGTTATCGGCGATGTAAAGACGACAGCGAGCCACACAGTTATCAGTGACACAGCTGTTCTCTGCTATCAGATGGATCTGCAGGCTCAGACATCCATTTTGTGCCTCCTGAGCTCGACAAGACGAGTCTGTCTGAAAAAAGCCACACAAAGAAGAAGTCGTGTGATCAAAACCTGTTCACACCTGCAGAGGCATCTCTGCCAGGCTGCAGCCATGAGGACGAGGCGTCTGTCAGAGAGGCAGGACGTCATGAACACGCAGCAGCCCTGACCAATGAGTTACACCTCAAACATATATAGGTCATTTAGTTACCAACAGAAGAGCTGATGATGGCTACAGACAGGTGAGCAGTGAGTCTGCTGCGTCACTGCCTCACTGCTGTGTGTTATTTTTCTTTGTGCCCGGTTTTGTTCCGTTTGTTTGTCGTCTTTCCTTTGTTGAGTTTTAAGAAGACCTCGTCCAGGGACAACGATGGAAAACAGCCTCGTCTCTTCTTAGATAAACTAAACCTTAAATAAGATAATCTTTATAAGGTCAAAGGTTATATGGACATTGTAAGTCCTAAAGAAATGTATAGTAACATTAATACTTCTTTTTAAGCATTAATAATACAAAATAAATAGTTTATTGACAATTATAAGACATTTACAAGCACTTAACAGTTTATAGACACTTAATGTTATTTAAAGCCTCATGAGTTCCTTATAAATGTTTATGAGCAGACTTATTTATTGAATTTAACGAACTTACAGTTATTGTGTCATTGTTAAACCTTTACTAAGCTTTTGGTGTTGTTTTGCAAGGGTGAAATATAAATAATATAATACCTTATTACGCATTTATCAACAATCAGCTAGGCTTTTTGCAAAGATTAGTTTGTTTATTATGGTTTATTAACACTTCAAATGTTAAGTATCTTTGAAAGGCTTTAAAAGGCCTTATTATCTATAAAGTAATGTTTATTATGAGACCTTAAAGGGATATTCTGGTGTTTTCAAACCTGTGCTTCTATAGTTACATGTTTAAGTCAGTAAAAGTTTTGTGAATCGCCTCAGTGTCATCCTTTGTGTCTGACAACAGAAGATAAGATCTGTTGTGAAACCAGAGACACAAATCATGACTTTGACCATAAATTCTTGCTGTATGCTCCTCGAAATAAACTCCAAACTCTTCTCTTCGACTCTGATTCACGTTTCCACCATCGTCGTCCTTCAACAACTCAGATTTGTGTTTCTGGTTACAAAAAGGATCTTAATTAACTAACTTATCCAACACTTAGAGAAACGACCTCCGCCTGTCGCTGACGAACACAAACACTCTGAGTGCTCGTAGCTTCGACAGTTGCCCCAAAGGATTTACACTGCAGCTGATCTACTGGACCGATCCAAAACTTTTAGTAAGCATGAATCATTTAATCACCAAAACATGTAAACAGGGAGCAAAGGTTTAAAAACACCAGAATTCCCCTTTAATATAAAGCTTTACTGATGTCAAACTTCCTTTAAAAGCCGTGTTTTCGAGCGGTTTATACTATTTTTGCGATTAATATGGATGCTGACCTTTCTGCTCATCAAGCTCATCACCTGCTGCTAAAAGAAGCCTCTCAGGGCACTTCCTGTTCAGCGTGACCGAGACAACACTTTAAAGCATCACTAGTGACAGGTACTGCAGTGGATGTCACAGGAAGTCAGCGGGCGCCGGAGGATGCTATAATTCACTCTGACACCGAATCAGCGTTACAGGCCACTTCAGTTACAGCTCGAGTTAAACACACCGCATCCTCAGGGGGGGAAACGGGCCACCAGGAAATGTGACCAACTGCAGAAAAAAGGCCACCGGAGGCTGTGAATAATGCACAAATATACTCAGCTGCAGTGTAAAGTAATAACTCGATGCTACGGAGAATCACGTATGTTCAGATTCTGCCTCAAATCCTGCTCATGTTACACAACATCCTGAAAGAGATTAAAGGTTTTCAGAAGCTGCTGAGAGTCTGTGCAGCAGAACAGACAGATCCTCTGCTCAGAGTCCTCCCACACAGCAAACCAGACGGCTTTCACTTTGTATAAATCACCCCAATATACAGAACAAAAAGTCACTGAGAGCTCAAACCTCAGCAGCCATTTTCAAACACAGTTTGAATAAGGAGACAGAACAGACGAGTCGTGATGAGGCTGAGCGAGAGGCGACTCTGTCAGAGTCAAATGAGCTCACAAGTCTGAAACATCTGCAGCAGGAAAACGACACAAAGCAGGAATATTAATCCAGAAAACACCTGATATAAGAGGAAAACATTTCACTGCAACATCAGAACTCGTTTGTTGTTTCAGGTATCTGAACTTTCTCCTCCTCACAGCTTCAGAACAGCCTCGTTACTTTAGTTTGATGGATCTGAGGTGAATTATGGATTATTATATTTTATTTTGACGCACGGCAGACGCAGCGAGACGAGACAAAGACGTAAAAGACTAGAGAAGCCGTGAACAGACAGAGAGGGAGGCTGGAATGTGGAGAAAAGGCGTGTTAGTGTCTCGTATCTGCAGAGAGTTTCTTATTTTCTCTCTTTGTTGCTGCTCGGGACGCTTTACCAACCCAACATGTGTCTATTTGACGTCCTGGGAATGAGACTCAACAATCAACTGTCTTTGTGGTGCGTTCAGGAACAGCTGGGACAAATCCTACTGATTCTACCTTTAACTTTAATAGTCTTTGAATTCTATTAATATGACGTGAGCTTCAGTTAGCTTTGACCACAAACGTCCTTCAGAGGGAGACTTTTTACTCTGAGACTCTATTTCATGCTTGTATCTTTTAGTTTTGCTGTCTCTATGTTGTTATCGTCCTCTCGTTTCGTTTTCCCCTCAAGGATCAGTGACGTATTAATGATTCTGACACTTCTCCCCCTGTTTTATGCTGTTATTATAAAAGTGTTACAATCAAACACATAAAAATAATATCCAGTCATGTCCAAGTCAAAAATCATGAAAAGTATCAATAATATCTGATTTAGAAACGTCAGGAAAATCAACTTTCTACCAAATTCCACCAGAATCTTTCATCGTGTGTTGAGCATGATTTTTCTGACTTTAACACAAGATGAATCTTCTCTCCGAGAAACCACGTATCTCTCTTCCAGTTTTATCTTTCCTAAAAACACGTGAGCGTTTATCTTTCCAGCAGCAGTAAACTCCTCTGGCTCTGTGCTGTAAGAAGCTCCTGGCTGTCAGAGCTTTAAGCTGGAGCCGCGGCCTCGTTCGGATGTTTTGGCTCCTCTGTTTACACGAGTAAATCCCCATGCTGGAGTCTCTGTGTCAGCCTTCCGCTGCACGCCGGCCCGGTCACCCCCTCCTTTATACAACACAGCAAACACAACAGGGCCTTCACACAGATCCTGTCACCCTCCAGTTAGAACCGATACCGGTTTCACGTTAAAGAGTCGTCTGAATAACCTCCTCTCTTTGCTCTCCCCAACAGTCTGAAGACGACCCTACAGAAGAAGCTCTCCAGTGACTCAGTCGATCTATCTGGCATCCCCTTGTCCACCCGGGACGTCCGTCAAGTCGCCTTCTACCTCCAGAGCAACAGAGACAGCGTGGTGGCTGTAGACATCAGCTTCACTGAACTCCAGGACGACAACCTGATGATCCTCCTGCCTCTCCTCGCCTCGCTGCCCAAACTCAGCACCCTGGCTCTGAACGGCAACCGCCTCACCCTGGCTATCCTCAAAGACCTCACCGAGATGCTCAAAGACCCCAAGATGTTCCCCAACCTGGCCTGGATCGACCTGGGCAACAACGTGGATATCTTCACCATGCCTCAGCCGCTGCTGGTCGCTCTGCGTCGGCGCTGCAGCCTGAAGAGCAGCTTACCGACGATCTACGAGTACACCGAGGGTCAGCCCTACTGCTACCACCTGGAGACGTCTATCGAGGAGCCCAGCCACTACGAGGAGGAAGAGGAGGAGGAGGAGGAGGTGGAGGATGACGAGGATGACATGGGGAACAAGTTTGTGCTGGAGCCATGGGCCTCGGGGGAGAAGCAGCTCTCCAAAGACTTCACCCTCCACTACTGCGAGAGGTGATGGGGCCTTCTCCCTGCGAGGCTCTTTCAACCGTGGTTGAAATGTCGTCCCACGACACTCTGTTACTTCCTTCGCCCTTTCGCCCTCACACCACGAGCCCAGTCACCCTTTGAGGCACGAGGGAGACCGATGCCCACATTGTGAAGTTCTCGCCCCGACACGGCTAACAAAGCTAATCCTAACCATCTCTGAGTTAACCCACACAAGACGACGGCGAGGCGACGGTGGACTTACTGTGTTGGTGGATGGTGCTCTTGGGAACGAGGTGCGGTTTCATTGGAGGGGGGCTGGAAGAGTCAACGAACCGGTGCTCTCTCTCTCTCTCTCTCCCCCTCTATCTCTCTCTCTCTTTCTCTCTCTCCCTCTCTCTCTCCCTCTCTCTCTCTCTCTCTCTCTGATAGCTGAAGAGCCGATCCCAAGGAGATTCAGATCAGTTGGTTGGATGGAGGAGCAGCATCCCGGCGGTGGCTGAAGTGGAGTTAGTTTGGAAACCAGAGGGACCCTGTGGGTTCTCTAGCAGGACTGAGACTCTCTCTGGCAGGCAGGGCCTAGCTCCACATTGTGTGTTCTCTGTTAATCTCTCAACAAAAGCTATGACACAAGTTCAACAGACTATACAGCCGACGACCCGTCACGTGACGCCGGCAAAACTGCTAGGTCAAGACTTTTTGCGTTTTCCCCCCCTTTCCAAATGTCCACTTGTGAATACCCACGCTGCCCCTGTGTAGATGTAAATGAGGACACAAAACACGGCTCTGTTGTCTATTTTTGTGCACTTTTGGTGAACAAAGCAATCTTAGAAGACAACAGGTAGGACTCGACAATGGGTCGCTGTCACTGATTGTTGTTGAACTTGCCTAAATGCTGGTATTCACCTCTCTTTGTAATTACTGAGCTGTTGTAGTCGTCACCACGGTGTTTCAGTGTATTTACGACACTACAGCCGACTCGTCTGAGCGGTCGTCCCACTGCCGTTTGTCTCCACAGATGTGTTGTCGTCTCATTTATCGATGTGGCCCCTCGTGTGTGTTATGAGACACAGCCATGACTGTTACCGGTCGGTTAGCGTCCGTCTGCTGTAGCACATAATGATCAAGTTAGACTGACCGAAACACTGCAGTGCACTTTAAGGCCACTAGATTTTTATATTTCAGTTCCTCCACATCTCAAACGCTCTGTGTGCATCGTTTATAACCACTTATTGACAGAAGTGAAGCTGAATGCAGTTTTACATTAAGGTCCTTGTAATGAGCAGTAGTTAAAAGGTTATAAGACCCTTTTAGGTCCTTATAAGATGGTTATTAACATTAATAAGACTTTGTAAGTGTTAATAATAGTATAATAAACATTTATTGTTGATTATAAGGCATTTATGAGCATTTAAGAGTTTTTAGATGCTTAAAAACGTTATTACTTCTTGTATTTTTTTATAACAGCATAACAACATTTATTGAGTTTAACTAACTTACCTTTTATATCGTTACTAAGGGTTTTTAGTTGCGTAGTTAAGATTAATTTGTGCTTTATTATGAACTTATTAACAGTTGATTAACCTTGTTGCAGCTATGGGATCCAAAGTGAGAACACTGCCCAATTAAAGTTACTAAATTCTCTATTATGTACTAATTTCTGCAATTATTATAATTATTTGCTTTTTTTTAGTACAATAACATATTTAATAACCCTGACAAGTCATCGATTTTGCTTCAGATCCGTAGCTGCACTGAACTGCTCACAAATGCATTATGAAGTATGTTTGATCGACCTAAAAAGCAAGAATCTGTCAGTCTGTTCTTCGCATATCTTGAGAACCATTCGTCCGATTTAATTCAAACTTTGCAGGTGTGTTGCTGAGAATCAAAGGAAGTGCAGTGTAGAATTTGGTGCATTTTGAACCACTGACATGTTCAATATCAATAAATGAATTATCAGCGAATTATGCTCAGTGCAGCTATGGGGGCGTGGCTTCAGCACTTTAAAGTGATATCTTGGGGAAGCAGACATAAACAAAATGGAGATTAGCATAGTGCAACAACTGGTGAAGTGAACTGTGAACTGTTTCAGTCAACAGTAGTATGCTAGCTAACGTTAGCCTCAAGGGCTTCAACAAGCTGCTCCAGGATTCCTCGGAAGGCACAGATGTAATTATCCAGATTTTAATGTTTAATATCATCTGTGAGCAGTTCAGGAGGCTGAGACTGGATCTCTGAACCACTCACGTTACCAGATAATCTGTGACAAACACCAGTAACACTGGTGTTAGTTATTTATCTTTACCAGCACAATATATCTGCTAATTAAGTCCCTGCGGTTCTCTAACCACTAACTCTACAAAGACATTCACTGCCGCTACACTCAAGTGCTTTTGAAAGTCCTATAATCCACTATCAACACTCATATAGTCTGATTAATGTTATTAAGTATTTATAAGGACTCATAAGAGCCTTATAACACATTAACTAACGCGTATCACAAGGACCTTGATGTAAAGCGTTACCGATGGTTACCTCTTTAAGATAAACGATGACCAAACGGCTCATGATTGTTAGAAAGCTCATTTAAAACCAACATACCTGCGTCACCTGATATATAATCAATGTTTAAGTGTGTGTTTTAACGTGTTTGTGACAGTAAAACGTCTGATTACTGCTGTAATTATTTGTTTTTGGTGTTCTGTCATTTGTCCAGTTGTGTGATTTATAATAACGACTGTAATGAAGCCGAGCGCGAGCAGTAAACGATAAGGGACGTGGCCGATGAGATTACACAATAAAACAGGAAGTAGTTCAGTCAGTGTAACAAACACCTTTAATGTCAGACGTTTAACCTGAGTGACGGAGAGCACTGTCCCTTCGGTTCGTAGTTTCTGTTCCGTGTGTCGATGTCCTCGTGTACTCGTCTCATGCCAAACTGACTGCCAATAAAAGAACCAAACTGAGGAGTGATGTGTGTTTTATTGTGCTGTGCTGCAAACATCTGGGTCAGGAGCAGAACCCGGAGCTGCTCACACTAACATATTTATTTATGCAGATTAGTCTTTAAAAATGGGTCGATAGAAGCTGCCGGCTCGGCCCGTGCTGTTTGGGAGAGTCGTCGGCTTGTTTCTGAGCCAGCGGATCATCTGTGCCGCTGTGTGCTGTCAGGGAAACGCCTGAGCTGCCTGAGAGGGAAAAGCAGGGTGGACTCCGCATGTGGTCCTACCCATGATCCTCTCCTGGCACCTTTTTGTTCCTGCTGCCAGACATGGTAATGTGGCATTTGCAACAGGTGGCTCCTATAAGGTCAGGGCACAGTGTGACTGTCACACCCCCCGAGGTCCAAACACCAAGTGACGGGCGACGCCGCCCACCCCAGAAACCAGCAGGGTTCTATTATTTGACCTTTTCCCTTCAGGATTGATTTATTTTCCTGGATGTTGAGAAATCCATTCGTCTTTTTGCTTTTATTGTGCTGTGACTCACGCTTCTGGTCCGATCATCGTGCTCCAGCTGCTGCACGCTGAAACATAATTTATGAGAAAGCAGCAGAGAAAGTGCTGCAGACATCAGGCACAGAGGAACGGATCGACCGGGCTGTGACCTCGGGTCGGAGCCATCGACCTTTTGGCTGACGGTCACTTTGATGCATCCAGAAACAAAAGCCCGTCTCTTCTCCGGATGTTTGTCAAACATTGCAACCAGGATTTATTTATTTTCATGGGTTTTTTGTTGTATTTTTTTATGTATTCAACCCTGAATTCATTTTTTCTGAACACCTTTATTGTGACAAACACACGAAGCACTTTTCTTATCGTGAGAGTTGAACACAAAAACAGTTTCAGATGACTTTCGACATCACACATTTCTTACAAGAGGATTAAAATAACGTGCAGAGTATTCATTAAAGTACATCAGACCAAAAACAACAACATTTTATTTGAATATTACAAATAATTCCATATTTCTTTCACTGTATATTCGACTTAAGAGAAACAAAACGACGATGACAGATTAACTTCAGCACGGAGAGTGAAAACAAGATGATGACAGCTTTAAACATATTGATTGAAAGCAACATTATGTAACTATTTTACCTTCAATATCATTTTAATGTCCTCCATCACTTGTTTCTGTGTAGCTTCGGTGAGACAGAACCACAGTGACTGATCATATTTTCTGGTTTTCGCTCTGCCTCAACTCTTAGTGATTCACAGAGTTTCCTGCAATCAGTCAACCTTCATTTGTACTCGAGGGATCACTGAGGGGTGACGCACGTTTGCAATGAAAATGAAACATAACAAGAACAGCGACAAAAACATGTAAAATAACATTCAGTTATATAAAAACCCTGAAAACTATGCAGCTACACCAGATAATGTTTCAGATGCGCCAACGTATTTTATTTCATCTGTTGACTTCATTGAGACTCAAAGCCAAACCTCCTTTAAACCAAACACAGTCGTCCTGAGCTCCCAAGATAGCGTGTGAGAGAAAAACATGAATGTCCAGGGTCATAGTATCTTGAACGGATGTTAAAGTCTGGATAAAGATACAATCTTCTCATGGCCTCTGCAACCTAGATACTCAAATCGACTGTAGATGTGTCTACAGAACAGATGTCTGATGAACCGGGCCAAGGTCAAGATAAAGAAGTCAGAGACACACTGCAAAGATAGATAGATTGAAGGCCTCCTCACGAAAACAGTTGGCTTTGCTCTGACTTTAACGTCTGTACGAGATACGTCTGAGCTGCTATTGTACGGCGACAGAACGACCCGGGAGAATCATAGCTGAGCGCTGACACTGAAATGACTTAATCCCCACAAAGGAAAAGAAAACCGCTGCTAGTCTGCTGACGTCTGTGCTGTTAGCAGACAGGTAGTCTGAGGCCGACCTGCCTGTTTCAGCTTGTAGATGAACAACTTGGAGGCTGTAACTTTGAAAACAGAACATGTAGAAGGTGTCAGGACCGGAGGAACCGGAACATCTCGCCTCAGGTGAAGCTTTTCTTCTTTTTCCACATGTTGCTTGTGCACACTTTGACTGCCACATGGTTAAAAATGCCTGAGTTCACTTTAAGACATGTGTTTTTTTTAGGAAATAAAGTTAAGAAATTGTTAAAGAAACCTGGGATTCACTGTGTTGCATTAAGAGACCGACAATGCTTTTTTGTTTTCAACTCGTTCAGTGTTAAAAAGGTTCTGAAAAGCCCAACAGAAGCTCCTCACTGCTCCTGAAACGCCTCGCCAGTAGTCCCGCCTTTACTTCCGTGACTTTGTGACATCACACTACGTCTCCAGGTCACATCTTTGCATAATTTCCGCCTATATTCACAGTAGAAGTGTCGCTAAAACAATGAGAGCCGACCGATGTTCAGGAGATGAAACGGAGCGTTCAGCCTGTAAACCTATTGTAGCAGTAACAAAACTAAGAACCTGAAAATGAGCATATATGATATATAAGAGTACAAGTTACCACATTATGTTGCATTAGACTAATGCTAATGTTCTAATGACTAATGCTAGTGAAACAGATGTTTCTTCCTGCACAGTGAATCCATCCCATCACTGTCTCTTCTGTCTGAAGGCCGCCATGTTTCTGAGTGTTCAGCTGATTGTTCAATGATTTTTCCAGCAGCACCAACACCGTCTGCTCTGTGGCTGTAACCTTCAGGCCTCTCCCCGCCTGATAATCTCAGTAACCGGCGGCTTCGCCCAGCTTCCTGGCGTCCGACACGGCGCAGATGCATCCGTCCTGCTTCTCCACAGCGTTGACCACGTTGAAGAAATGTTTGGCGGTTCCCTGTTTGTGTCCCCGAGCCACCAGAGCCTCGATCACACCCTGGAGGGAGAGAGAAGATGAAGCTCGGGGTGGAGCAAACGTGATGTGATGCTTTAGTACATAAAGTGTATTTCGTGCGTCACCTTATCAAATCTGGATTCAAACTTCGCTGTGTTTTCAGAGTCGACAAACACGACGGGAGCAGCGATCGCCTCCTTCAGGTTCTTTCCAAACCAGAGGTGGTTCATGAGCGCCTGGAAGAAGAACAGAACAGAACAATTCAATCTGGCTGACGATGATTACTGAGCGGATGATGGACATGCTGAAGACTCCGGTGAGGGCACCGCCTGCTATGACAACAGTGAGGGGCATTAGTCTGCAGCAATTATCTTGATGGCACTTAGTGTGATTTCCCTGGATACACACCGAGGCCATCCCGGCCGTGATCATGCTCCCACCAGTCGATCCAATCACCAGCGTCTTCGACGGGGACTTGAGCACAGTGGGGGCCATGGAGGAGGGAGGCTGCTCCCCTGCAAACACAACAAAGGGCTTGAGTGACAGGCCAGACTCATCAATGAAAAGAACGAGGAGAAGATGACTAGAAATGCCTCTGAACGGCGGCTGAAGGGCGTTTGTTCAGACCAGACGTGTGATTTTTACCTTTGTTCGATCAGACAGCAGCGAACGATTGATCCTGTCAGTAACAATCCTCCTCGTGTCGTTTTGAATATGGTGCATTCAAGGCACGAGGAGAACTAAAGAACATCTGACTTTTCAGTTCTATAAATTGTGCTTCTACAGTTTAGGGACGTCATCATGTTTGTGCAATCGAGGTAGAAACTCAACACAACATGTCATTTCTGCCACTGGAGGTCTCAAACTGAAAACAAATCAAAGCACGTTGGATGTTTTGATGCAGAAGTGTTCACAGTTATGTTTCATCTCGTGCTCTGACTTCCTTTTCTTAGCGACAGGTGACCGAATCAAACGCACCGTTACCCTGAAACAATGAGCACGACTCTGTGCACCACTCGATGAGATAAATGACATTTTAACTGCAGAAATCTTCAACAAATCTCTCTTTTCTCTGTCATTTCGGTCTCTTGTGATTGTGTTTTTGTGGCGTTTCCTCCACAGCCTCATTTTCCCTCCACACCTGCTCTGCATTCATACAGCTTCTCCTTCCTGATAATCAATATGTATTCAAATGTATGTTGAATGAGCAATCCTGGTAAATGAGGAACAGCAACTTGCTCTGACTCGCGCTTGGATTGTGAAATGAAAGTGGAAGATCGTGTCGTGCTGATTTGATTACCGGGGAACATCTTATCGACTCGCCCGCAGAAGTCAGACAGCTCGTTGTTCAGGATGATTCCGGTTCTGGGAGAGAAGATCTTTGAGCCGAATCTGTGAGACAATGCATCAAAAAGAATCAAATCTATTCTGGTGCAGTTTTAAAATAGAGGAGTGGATCTTAGATACTGTACACGGCGCTGTTAGAGGAAGCCTTTGGACCGGAGTATTTTCAGCTTCCTTTTACAAAAACACTTTAAAACTGACAGCCGTGTCTGAAGCTGTGATCAGCGGGATGAGTCAGACACTGACATGTGGTTGATGGTGCTGGTGGCAGACACAGCAGATCCGTCCTCCGCCAGCACGGACACGTGTGTGGTGCCCACGCCGTCCACAGACGGAGTGATGTTATAAAACTCGGGGTCGAGCGTCCTGTCGTCTCTGATCAGACTCCGGATGTGGTCTGCGAAGCTGTCCGTTGTGAATTTCTTGGCCATCTGGGAGAGAAAAAAGTGTTTAAAATCACACATATACATTGTACAGGTAACAACATGACTCTATTTAAAGGGGCACAAAGTAGTTTTGAAGAAAAAATTTAAAAATTCAATAAACGAGCTGTTCTCAGAGGAAAATAAGGTCCCAGAACAATGTTTGAAGCTGGAAAGGTGGCAGGGTCTGCCACATATAAACAAAAAAACAATGAAGATCCTTTTCTGCTCATTAACAGTTCTTCAACAAAACTACAGACTGCTCCTTTAAGGGGAAAGAGAAAAACCTGAATAATAATAAAAGTCCTTGTGGTAAACGTGAGTTCACAGGTAATAATACAAAATACATATTAATATTATTCAGAGGAAGCTGCATGTAATCTGATAAAGTGCCTCCAGTGATGTCACTCAGTGGCTCAGGTGCATTGTGGGTAATGTAGGCTCCAGGTTTTTGAAAAGCAGATGGCAGCAAACAGTTTAAAAACAAATGAAATCGATACAGCAGAACCACAAATATCGCCTTTTTTCATTCCAAACATTCTGCTTCATGTTCAAAATCAGGAGCCTACATTACCCACAATGCAACTGAGCCACTGAGGGACATCACTGGAGTCAGTTTATCAGATTACATGCAGATTCCTCTGGAGCACAAAAGGCTTCATACTCCTTGTTTCCTGTTAGGCCTGTAAAGAGAGTAAATGATAGACACAGGAACAATGTGATCAGCTGAAACTCACTTCTTCTGAGCCGAACTTTGGATCTCGGATGTGCTTCTTGAGCCCGTTGGCAAACTTGAAAGCTTCGATGTACTGATGGTAAGCCCGAGTCTTCTGCTCGCCGCTCAGAGAGGCTGGACTCAGGTGATACCCTGTAAATAAACACCAGGACTCCATCGCTCAGACTCCTCGTTAACCTCCGAGAGGATGAATTTGTCACAGCGTGCTCATCTGCAGTGTGTGTGTGTGTGTGTGTGTGTGTGTGCAGCAGAAACCTTTCATGACGTTCATGATGAGGCTGAGGATGATGCCTCCTGCAGGGGGCGGGGGGATGTACATCTGGTACTCTCCCAGAGGAACGGCCCACGCATCCGTCACCGTTACTGCGTACTCTGCCAGGTCCTGCGCCGTCAGTGTTCCTCCTGAGCACAAACACATTGAAACAAATGGCTCTGCTGAGCAAAGCTGACCGAAAAGGCATCTCTGCTCCACATAATCAGGACTTTTAATGGATCCGGGCGGCTCGCTCTGGAGTCTGAGAGTGATCGCTGCAGAGCTCCACGGGCCCCAATTGATTTGTTCATGTGTAATAAGATCATCGTGGCAGCAGAGATAGAAAATGGGTCGGGAAGGAAGAGCCCGTCTGACAATACCTGCCTCCTGTATGTCGCTGATTAGATCCTCGGCTATTCTTCCAGTGTAAAAACCATCCGCTCCCTTTTCTGCGATCACCTCCAGAGTGTCAGCCAGCTTCTCAAACTTCACGACGTCCCCGGCCTTCAGCAGGTTCCCGTTCTGATCTGAAAACAGCTCTCTGACAGACACACACAGGAAGTTAAATGCAGACAGGTGACATGTTGCTTATTGTAGTTTCGAGATTGTGCTGTGGAGTCGTCGGTACCGTAGTTTCTGGGTCACGTTTGAATCGATGTACGGGATGTAGCGACCCAGGACAAGAGGGACAGGAAATCCCTCTCTGGCCAGTTTGATGGTCGGCTGGAAGAGGTCGGCCCACGGCAGCTTCCCGTACATCTTGTGAGCCTTTTCATAACCCCGAATCTCACCTGGGACTCCGATCCAGTGACTACCTGGATGACAGGATGGATGAAGGAATGCACGGCTAGGAAAGTCGCGATCTATACAACTTTATTCTGCTGGTCACGTTGAGGTACTGCAGTTTGGGACTCGATCCAATCCTGTGGTGAACCTTTAATGTGCAGCAGCGACTCACTTCCAAGCTGTGTGTTTGTTTCCACTGAATAAAACATGTAGCCTGGTTCAAAAAGTCAGGTTTTATATAAGAGTGAATTACAAAGCAGGTGTCCTCTGAGATGTATACGTCACAGGTGTGTCAGTTACAAACGGGATTCTTAAAATCTGCTTATAAAAGGTTTTTATGCTCCGGCATCTTTTCTGAATCGAAGTCAGAGATAAACTCAGGAGTGATTATGAGCTGCTTGTTTTTACTTTACTTTACACAAGTTTTACTCTGCTGCGATCATTTGAAAGCTGAAGTTACTCTTTTCTTTTGTATCTGCAACAAACTCCCAGAAAACTGCAGGTCTGCTCCAACTCTCCTCTTTCACTGAAGACTGAAGAACTTCCTGTTTGCTGCTGATTCCACTGAAGCAGTTTCACAGTTTTGACTTGTTCACTGTCTGTGACTCTCATAACTTCCTTCAATGGTTTGTTTCCTGATGTCTTCATACTTGTTTTTAAAGTATTTAATGTCATGTGTTTGACTAGTGCTGAACAAATAATCTGTCCTTACCCGACATGCGACACCAGAGCGTGTTTGACGAGTTGGGACTGAACAAATCTTACCAACAGGACCAACAACAACAACAACGACCTGCTGTTCCACGTTCATTCATCAATAACAAAGCTGACAGCTGATTCTACTGATAATACTTCTGGGCTTTTACTGAGAAAGATGATAAACATCTTCTAACAGAGTTTATGTTTCTTCATCTGTGTGATCCTGTCTGTGTCACATCTGGACAACATGTCACAACAAGACCAGCTCCTCTCAGTGTGTGCGTGTGTGTGTGTGTGTGTGTGTGTGTGGTCTTGGCTGAGAGCTCGGCTCCTGGTCTGAGTCAGTGTCAGGACTGCCGGGCCCCCGGTGTGTTTACAGTCAGACTCACTGCAGTGGCAACACGAAGACGACATTATCTCTCCAGGCGGAGCCATGAATCTTCCAGCGTTGTGCCCTTATGTGGTGAACAGTTCTCCAGTGAACCGTGAAGGAGTTAGTGTGATAGAAAAGACAAAATATTGAGGCCTATCTGTGCTTCCTCCAGCGTGATGAGTCTGGAGTTGCCTCATACCGAAGAGACAGAACAAGACAAACAATAAGGAGGAAGGAAAGAAAAGAGGTGATGAAGTGATCTGTACCTTCCATCATCTGGAAGCTTTTGGGACACGACTGCAGCAGGTCGGCTTTAAAGTTCCTGGGCACAGTCTCTCTGGAGTTGATGATCGTCACGTTACCTTCAGACAGACCAGAGATCATCATTACCTGTGTCTCCTCAGGGGGAAACGTGTTAGCTCTGACTGAACGTGTCTGATACCTGAGCTGTCCATCACGGTGAAGATGGACCCTCCTCCGATGCCCATGCTCTGCGGGTTCATGATGGAGGTGCACAGCAGCGCAGCGATGGCGCCATCTACCGCCGAGCCGCCTCTCTGCAGGATGTCCCTGAAAGAGTTGGTGGTCAGTGTGGTGCGCTATAATGCAGCCAGAGGACGGATGTGTTTGTGTTTGGAGACGTGAAGTCAAAGAAGAGAAACAACTGGGACTGTGTTGTAAAACTCAGAGTCGTTTCTGATCCGGTTCATCACGTTCTTAAAGATATAATGAACCTGCCCCCGGGCAGACACCACACAACATTCTGTTCACTGATGCAACATAACACATGGTACATAGTTTGTTTGATGGCAACAAAAACAACACAAGCACGAACAGGAACAGCTTTCACAAGCGGATGCGACTTTGCAGCGACCGTCCCTGAAGAAGGGCTTTAATGAGGAAAAACACAGTAAATACAATAAAGCACATTTTTAAAGCCATTATATTTACGACATGAGGACATGTTTGTTGTTGAGTTAACCAGGATGTGGTGTCTCTCTCTCTCCAACTGAACCGAAGTGATCGAGTGTGCCGCAAATTCCATCTGAGCTCGAGGAATTTTACAAACGCGTCTGTCGGAGCTGAAGATCTCTGACGGTTCACATCATGAAAATCAACCAAATCCGATCACTTTGAATCTTGTGTTTACTTAAAAAAAGTGACAATGGTGGAAACAAGATTTATCAGCGAGTTGATCTCAGATGACTGAGCTGTGGAGCAGTTAAACCTCAGGACAGATGTGAGAATATCTTTGAGTTTCTAAACAGCAAGAAACAGTTAAATTCAAGAGACTTTCAGCAGTTTAACAGAACTTTGTAACTTGTTACGTAAAGAACATCCAGTGTTCCTTGTTTGTGCAATGGCCTGGATTTGGTTTAATGAGGATTATTTGTCCGAATTTAAGTTTCCAGCTCCGCACTGAGCTCTTTAATATTGTAATACGAGTAGTGAGTTCTGTAGGTGTACTGGCAGAATTAAACAAACAGGTTTTCGATCATTCAGGATGAGAAAGAAAGTTTTAGTGCGTTCTAAACTTTGTGCGTAAAAACAGACGGTGCGTAATTTGTGCGTAAAATGAAACCTGCCGCTTCCAGTCGGAGTAAAAATGTGAAGTTCTTCTCACCGTCCGATCCGTGAACATCTCCAGGAGTCTGCGGCCACAGCAGCGCGTGAGAAAGTGTCATCTGGACACTTCTGGACAGGAGACACCCTCGTCAGAACAGCGATACACACGATGACAGACACCACGCAGAGCAGCATCAGCGCGCAGCACGCGTACACCTTCGCCTTTGACCTCGCCATGGCTGATCTGATCCGACGGCTCCGCGGGGATCATCAGAGCTTCATCTCACCTCTGCAGAGCTGAAATATTCAAACTTCACTGTCTCACTGGACCACTGGAGCCCAGTTACTCCATAGGAGGGGGCGTGGCCTCTCCGCCTGGCCCCACCCACCGCCTGGAGCGCACGAGAGAGAGAGAGAGAGAGAGAGAGAGGGAGCGGGCAATAACTGCTGAGTCATGATGGAGAAGGTTCCACATCAACACACAGCGTAGACCTCCCACAGTGACGTAACTGAGTACATTTACTCAAGTACTGTAGGTCAGACGGTTCCATGTTCTGCCTCTTCGACACTTATTTTTACTCAACTACATTTATGTGATAACTTTAGTTTCCAGTGGAACAGAAGCCCTGCTGAACTGTGAGGGAATGTAACTGAGTACATTTTGAAGGCAGATATTGTTCTTTTTACTCCACTACGTTCATTTGATGACTTGAGTTACTAGTTAAAGTACACATTCTTTAAGTAATGTATTTCATTAGCAGTCAGATGAGAACAAGCGGTTCGATTCAAGGTGAAAAGCTCTTACTATTGATACTTAAATAAGTATAAGTAAGTAACTTTAAGAGTTTTACTCAAGTTCTACTCAAATAAGTCGCTTAGTCGAAATAGTCAAGTAAAATACTAATACCACAAAAGTACTTGAGTAAATGTACTTAGTTACATTCCATCACTGAGTATAACATACTATAAATATATGTATGATTTACTTTTGATACTAAAGTATGACAAACATTCAAACCAACACATCTGGAGATGTTTTCACTCTGCAGAGTGAAGTGTAACTAAAGATATATATGTTCCTCACAGCTGACATCAGACACACCTGACACCTGTCAGCTGATCACCATGACAACATCACTGATGATGTCATGATGTCAGGATCCAGGTGAAGAGTTCAGTCGAGGAGGAGGAAGAGGAGGAAGAGGAGCAGGAGGAGGAAACTGTCACCATCGCTGCTGAGCTGCTGTGAGTGGAACCCTGGGGAGCCGCAGTGCATCATGGGAAATGCTGTCTGCAGTCGTATCAAACGGTTTGTCGATGGGCGAGCAGAGAGACATGCGGAAGAGGGAGGCTCTGCTCTGAGCCGAGTGAAGGCAGCAGAGGAGACCTGATCAATACCGGATATAAGGTAATGCTACCTTCAAAATAAAAGACGTGGCCACAGAGATGCAAGGCAACTTATTTTGTTAAGATCTTCAATTAATTGTTTTGTGTGTATATTGTCAAAAAAATAGTAAGAAACACCCAGAGTTGATGTTGAAGTAGCTTATCTCAACAGTCCAATCAAATCCTAGAGGTTTGATATCTTAAAGGAACAGTTCACCCAAAACTAAAAATGTAGTCACACCTACGTTATCCAAAGTGTCTCAGTCCACAAACTGTACTTAGCAATCGATTCAACTTGTCCCTTTAGTGTTCCTTTACTTCACCAACTATTTTATATTTACTTTGACTGTCTGTTTTTATCACGTTTGCTAATAAACACAAGAATCTGACGTCAGGATCCTTTCAAACATCAGTGCCTGTATGGATCAAACACCAGATTATGACTGATTATTAAAAGCTGAATTTTGAGTTTGGGTTGAACTGTTTATTTAGAACACAAAGCAAAGTGACATAATTAATCCAAGATCCTAAATTGATCATGGATTTTAAAAAAAATACAATTACCATCCTTTTTAAGACGAAGAGGATCGAGTTAAGATCCTGAAATGTTTTGTGGACGATAAAACTTCACCAGACTTTCCTCTGAATTTTCATTTTCAGGTGAACTGTTCCTTTAATCTGTGTCATTATCAGGATGTAGCACAAACTTAACTTGTGTCACTCACTGGAGAGGAAAGGTGAAACCATAATCTGAGAAGCAACTAGTAATTAAAGCTGTCAGACGAAAGTACAGAGTTACTTCTGAGATGTAGTGGAGAAAAGCGAAAAGTAGCAGGAAGTACGAGCATCTCCAATTTGTACTTAAATACAGTGTTGTAAAAAAGAACAGCTCTGGAGTAAAAGTCTTGCAGTATCTGATATCACGTTTGCACGGAGAGCTTTATTTTGGAGGGTCAGACCGGACGCGTGGCGGTGAGTTCCTGTGCGCTCTTGGCGCGGGGAGTCTTCCCTGGTGGAGCTTCAGTATTTACAACAATATTGTGGGAACAGCTCCTTTGTGACGCTGCTGGCGGCTCCAGACAGACAGACAGACAGGCGGACGGGACCGGCGCCGGTTCGGCTCTCTGCTCGGTTCGGTTCTCTCCGGGTTCGTCATGGCGCACGGCTCCAGTTAGGACTTCTTCTGGAGGCATTTCGGAGTGATTTCCTATAATGTTGGCGACTGAGACGCGTCTACCTTGTGCACTGCAGTGGTGCGCAGCTTCGCCTGGAGAAACACCTGTGCGCCTCGTCGTCTCCAGCGGCCACACGCATGAATGTTGAGTAGGTATGGAAACACAAACCCGACGCACAAAAACACGCAGGAAGCTGGAGAGCGTCGCGAGGAAGGAGCACGAGCGGGTGTAGTGAGATCTGCTTGTTTATTGATCGGCAGTGTTTGTGTGGTGGAGGCAGAGGTTGGACGGAACCAGCGGAGGAGTGTTGGTGGAACAAGGCAGGGTGTGATTTGGGTTTGATGGTCAGTGCGTCCTGAAGGCAGCGGGAGT
>OMLP01025311.1:6354-31836 GCA_900302685.1 Spondyliosoma cantharus | reverse complement strand
ATAGTTGCTAAATGAAATGCCTGTCATCTAACTGCATTGTCTGCGTTTTTTGATGATTTTTGTCATTGACAACTTTCATGGTAGGCATACAGATGATATGCATGACGTGTGGGAGGGGAAAAGTCGGCGGCCGCACGTATGGAAATTTGGATTCATGTCAGCATCTACACATGGAGGCATTCTCGGGCTAGGAGGATCTAAGAGGTTCACTACTGCACTGTAGAAGGAAACGACAATCAGAGTTAGTCAGCTCGTACAAAAAACATGAACATGCATAAACAACAGAGAAACTGGTATCTGAGTGCGTTTGTGCTTGTTTTTCCTCTCGGTCGTAAGACTTTAAAACATCACAGATTTGCTAATCCACCTTATCAAGGCAGGGAGAACTTGCGGTAACTACTTGGCACAGAGGTACACGAAAGCATGCATATAAAGCTTGATGATGAACTCTAAATGATGATGAACTCTCTGGCTTTACCTCCACCGTCTGCAATGTCCACGTCATCTTTGTCCTCTGAATCTGACAGAGCAGCTTCCTGAGCCTTGAGAGCCTGTGGGAGCAGAAGGTTAACATCTCAGCTGGATTCATCAAGAAGAACGAGACCCGGGTTAAGATCTGAGTTGACTCAAGACTCAAAATGGCCGTGCCGTTTTCCTGTTACTCACCTCTGTCAAAGTTTCAATGGAGGCAAAATATTTGGACCACCAGTCCAACATGCTCTCGTCAAGTTCCTCCTCTTCGATCTCATCGCCCTTCTTCCTCTTCCTCTTTTTCCCCTTTCCATCCTTATCATCGTCCTTTTTGTTTGTTTTTTTACACAAGATGCAATAAACATAATTGAGCTTCAGGGCTTTTGCAGCAGCACAACAAATCTTTAAAAAGCACTCTGCTTACCTCAACTTTGACCACAGCATCAGAGCACTGGGTAGAAAAACAAATTGCATAATGTCACATAATGTGACAATATCCTTCAGCGCAATTACAACGTAGTTTTCATAAAAAATTGGCTGTTGTTTTGTCCTGTTTGTGAAGCTGTCTGTTCTAAATGTGCCCTTTTTGAGAATGACCCTTTGAATAAAGGTTACATAAAGATTTGCAGACAGAACTCACAGAGTCTAGCTTGACCACGGTGTCCATCTTCTTACAAGACGGCTCAGTTTCCATGCTGACGACAATAATTTCCTCTGAAAGATGAAAAGATAACAAGGCGAGGGACGTTTATCAATAAAGCACAATTTAGACACATGGCAAAGGCAAAGTGCGACACAGGGGCACAGAAATACATTAGAAATGAGACATTAAGAAAAAAAAGATTACATCTCTACTTTCTTGGTGTTGTTCTCCCGTCTTTGGATTATGTTCCTCGTTAACAACAATGTAAAGAAAATACACTGTGATGTACAATGTCTCCGGGTTTTAGTTTTAGTTTATACCTGTTGTGGAGTAGTTGTTGGCCTGCTTGTCTTTTGCCCTGTAGATGAACTTCCGCAGGCTGGTGACAGCGTTAGAGCCGACCAGAGTGTAGCGGCCAAAAGCCCTGCAGTCCACCACTCGGATGTTCAGCGGCGGGTGAAGCAGCTCATTCTCAGGCAAATCCTGACACACAATATCCAGAATTAATTTGATCGATGACTGAATTTCTTTTTGGATATCAGCAATACTCTTTTGTTTTCTAATGTGCTTGGAATATAAATATGATCCATTGGATTAATTTAAATGATAAAATACCACTTCAAACCACTTGACAAGGGTGCTGAAGTTGGGGTTTTTCTTGTAGTTGGGAATGAGGGCAGACTGCACTCCCTTTCCGGCACATTCGATGTCCACACGAGGCCGATCCACCTGGGCCAAGTTCACCCTCTTCAGGTCCCTCAAGCCCCAGAACAAAACCTGAGAGTTGGGGAGGTTCAGTGATTTTGTTGTCGTTGTAGTTTCATTTTCTCACTTAAAGAAGTTAGAGCTGAGGCGAAGTCTTCACCTCAATCCTGTATTTGCTGAGCACTGGTCTGATCCCCAGTGGTACAGGCAGGATCGGTCCTCGGTCCATATCCGTGGGACCGTCTATGGGAGGCAGGTCAGCTTTCCCATTGGGGCCAATCTAGCATAAGACACAAGCAATCTTTAATTTTCAATACGATCGGACAACTTTAGTAAACAGGACCCCGTGTATCTGACAGCCTGACCTGCAGCAGCTCAAAGGCTGCCAGCATCTCTCCGGCACTGCAGTTCCCACGGTAGATCTGATAGTACTCCAGTTGCGGAGGGAAGCGCGGCGGACCGTAGTGCTCGTCCGCCATCTTGACCACAGGCTTGGCAAATGTTCTGCCCATGAAGTCGGCTTTACCCTGGAAGCATAGGAGCAAAACAAACCTTGAATACATCGCACCACAAAACACAAATTCTGGTTTGAATATTTGAAAGAATGGTCTTTTTAGCCTACCATTTCCAATCCATCAGAGTTCATATAACATGGTCGCTTACGGTGCAATCGTTAACTATTTGATTTGTCCTGTCAGAAGGAAGAAACATGGCTTATGGTGCGCATGTTTCTAGGGAGGCTAAATAAAAGAGCATGGAAGATAAAAGTAAAACAAAAAACAACATCGGCAAAATAACCAGTGAACTGCAAAACAGACGCATGTTTATGTGCTGTGAAGAGATCATTGGAGACAAAGATTAAATCTCTCTTGCAGTTAGTGGTTATGAAGAGTCCAAATTCTCTGTCGGCCACATACAGAAAGCACAAAATTTAAGTTAAAGGGATGCAACAGGTCTAAGCTGATCAAGGAGGGTCCATCTATCCTTATGGACATTGCTTACTCCTCTTGCATGCCTTTTCAATACAATCTACTCTGCACACATTGCAGCGCTGCTACAGTTTATCAAGCCATCAGAATCCACACTCTACTTATCCACAGGGTCATCCAAAGCAATGGTGTTATTGCCAGGAGCAAATGTAGAATTGACAGTCAGCAAAAGCATTCTTTCAAATATAAATCATATCATTAACGCTAAGAAAAGTGGTTTAGCTCTAATATTACTCACAATATAAAGTAACATCACACGTTGGTTTTAGACTCATTAGGTGACAAGTTTACTCTTACATCTCAACTGAAAGACAGGCAGGCTCTTAAATTATTAGGATGATAAGGACGGACGATTGCTATCTGGAAATTCAAGCTGTGTGAAGGCAGACTGTTCAATCACTTTGACACAAATGGAAAGAGGCGGGCGTCTCTGTTTCGAAACCACTCTTACCACTGTGTCTTGATCATAGATCTCAATGACGATAATAGGAGGGTCGTCTCTCAGCTCGGTGGCTTCTCCGAACAGCTCCACGTTCTCGAAGACCAGCAGCTGGTCCCACGTCGGGCACAGCGTCTCAGGCAGAATCTAGAAGTACACAAAAAAACATTTGATGAAGATTCAGGATCAGCGATGCACCGACTCACATTTTTAGGATGACGGCTGACTTCCTGAAAAGCATTCTGAGTGCTCACCTCAGTGACCTGGCTTTGTGTCGAGAAGAAGACCCTCGCAAAGGGATCAGACAGACCTGTGCTATCGGCAGCAAACAGGCTGCGAGCCTGGTACATGTGGACCCTCAGCTGGAAGATCTGCTTCACTGAGGACGGATTCAAATTCTCAATATCAACCATGCAACTGTACTCGATCCGTTCCATCAAAGTACAGAGATTTGTAAAGATTATATTAGAATTATCCTAATGTAAAAGCTCTAAAAAATGGTGGATAAGCTGAATTATTATTGTTTTGTCAACTGATAACACACATAAAATTAACAAATAAGAATTATGAAATTGGTCGACGGTCTTACTCATGTACGTGAGGCTGATGGGAGGTGAGCATGGCATGCCAGGTCCTCTGGACAACTTATTTTCTTCAAATCCATTGGGCAGGCCGCACAGGTAGTCTTTACGCTGTCTACTCAGACCCAGCCACAGATAAATCTCTATCTTGGCCTGCACTGTCCAGCCAGCAGGCCCAAAACCTTTCTTACCGGGGATCTTTAGTACGAGAGGGGAAAGACAGCACGATTACAGAAGCTGCAGCATTCAAAAACATTTTTTCTATATTCAGTGTAAGCTCACCCTCAGAAAGATTGTCTTGACTTTGCCGCAGTCCTTCCCTTTCTCCTCCTCTAAGGTGGAATAAAGGAGGTCTTTGGAGGGAACGCGCGCATAAGCGATGCGCTTCCCGTTGCTTATCATCCATATGAAAACATCAGGAACGCTGTGTTGAGGCTGCAGAGAGAAAGAAGGCTCAAATCATTAAACATGGAAGGACCAAAGTGAAACGAGCAGGTACAGCAGACACTGTTTGTCAATGGCAGACATAATTGTTGTAGATCTCACCTCGTCAGCCAGGAAGCGCAGCTTTGTGAGGAAGTTCTGAGCCAGCTTGATTTTATCTCTCACCGTGCTCTTCTTCACCTGAGACCTCATGGCTTTAGCTTGCTGGCCGATGCTCTCCTGCACCCAGAGACGGCAGAGCATTTAGCAAGACAAATATCAATAACAAACATGTAGAAGAGAAAAAAACAACAGCTCCTTTTCTAGTTGACGTACCACTTCTGACAGACACAGCTTCAGTCTCTCCCTGTCAAGTTTAGTTCTGCCAGACTGGTTCGGATCCTTGTTCGCCAGCGCAAGAAACTGACTGAAAGAAGTGGAGCTCAGTCAGTGACCAAGGCTCTTTTAACCTATTAGACTTAATGTTCAAAACGACTACGAATCTCGATTTAAAAAAAAGTTTGGACACTGTGGATCTTCTCACATTGTGTGTTGTAGGTACCACTTTTTACAAATAAACAATAAAGTTTGCATGTGAAAAATCGTGAAAAGGATCTGCATTGTTCTGTTTCTATTAATGTTTAACACAGAGTCCCAACTTTTTTTTTTAAGATCAGGGTTTTAAGTTTCATGACTACACACTTGCAGCCCTGGCTGAGCTCCTCGAGGACGCCTCTCAGTCTGCGCTCAGGATAGGTCTTCTCTGTCTTAATGATCTCCTGCACATCATTCAGTCCATCCTCCTGTAAAGGGAGAAGTCGACGCTAAGTGAGCACAATTTAACTGCAAATTAATAGTGCGTACTAACTTCTCTAATACTTTGCTCATCTAGTTATTGATAAAGTGTGAATCTTGCCAGTTTATCTGCGATGTTGTCGATGATGTTGGCGTTGTACAGCCTCCTCCTCTGGTCCTGCCACCAGCTCTTGATGTAGATACACGGCTTCCTCTCAAAATATGGCAGGTGGAAGTAGTTTCTGATAATACAAATGAGAAACACATTAAAATGGAAAAACTGTGATGTCGAATGAGGTGCAAAAAGGGGAGGGAAGAAACTCTAAAAGACACCTGTACGGTTAACTAAATACTATTTATTTATTTATTTATTTATTTAGTTTGTTGTTATTTGCTTAGTCACTCATGATGGTGGTATTTTTGCTCTGACCGATCAGTGATGACAGGTTTCATGGGTGGAGTAGTCGCCACTGAAGTCAGGTCCCCGTCGTCGTCCATCTCCTCCTCGCTGGAGTTGTGGATCAGTTCAGTCTCCTCCTCTTCACCGTCTCCTCCCCCCTTCTTCCCCTTTGTGTTTGGCCTGCCAACCCCGTCGATCTCGTTCCCATAATAACCTGCCGCACGGGAAACACTCATGTGTTTTTAAACATGTTCCCTTTCCTTTATTTGGTGTCTCAATGATTCATATGTACAGAAAGGTTTTGGAAGTGGTCCAGTTTTGGTACCTGCATGAGTCATTCAGGCCCAATAATATGTAATAATTGGGCCAAGTTTATCCTTTAATAGCTTGTGATCAATCGTAAATCAAGCTCAGCAGTAGAGATTTTTACAAAAAAAATAAAAGCACATTTGTCGATGCATTATGCTCAAAAATTACAGTCAAAATAAGGAAAATTAGATAATGACAAGATAATGGAAAATACCTATGGTAAGCTCAAAGTTGATGGGCTTATCACCAATCTTTCTGTCGATCATTGTCGCCTCCAGGAAAGAGCCAAAGAGGAAAAACTCCTCAACCTTCCCGGTAGCAGTCTGGAAAAAAAAAGACAAACCAGTGTGAGTAAATGTGGGGAAACATTGCCTCACTGTCTTAATTGAAACACTTAGAAACTTAGACAGTAAGAGGAGACTTTAATTGACAACTGGATGACATGAAGTAACGTAGGGACGACCCTGTGATACAAGTTGTTTGACAGAGCCAATGGTGTCCCTGGGGACTCAATTGAGTTTGGTGTGTGACTTACATTGTCAACCAACAAAAAGGAGCCAAATTAATGCAGAAGGCGTGTTAATAATGCACAAGGTGGGCTAAATAAAGACATTTAATAATTCATAACAACCACAGCACAATGACCTGTCAGTCACTCTGCGTGGCTGCCCATCCGAACAGGGACCCACCTCTGAGATGTTGGGTACTCCCTCCAGCTGCACCTCTGTGGAGCTGGTAATGTCAGGTGAGGACGGGTCCAGGATCTCCATGCCCAGGCTGATGAGCAGCCGGGCCCTAAAGGACACTCCCTCTCCGAGCCCTTCGTTTAGCTCCTGGTACTCGTCCATCAGAGTGTAGGTACGAGTGGAGCCGTACATGTTGACCCAGGCAGGTCCCAGCGTGGGAAGAAAACCTGAAGGATAAAGAATAAATCAGATTTGCATCTGACAATCTACTAATTATGGATATTACACAGAATGCAATGATATGCAAATCATTTTCAATCTAAATCCAATTGAATTCAGTCATAAGAGAAGATATTTAATGATCAAGCTGATAAACCTTGTTGTTTTTGAGAAGAACCGTAGCGTCCCAGAAGCGGAGTTGTAAATTGACAGAGGAGGAAAAAATGGAAATAAGAAATTGTATGTCACCTTTGTCCCCATCATTAGAAAGCGTCCGTAGGTCCAGGAAGTGTGTTCCAATAGCGACATCGTTCACTTTATCCGAGTCGCGGATCTGGATCTTCATGCGCTTGCACAGCGGTGGAAACATCTCGGTGAAAACAAGCTGCTCGTTCCAGATGGGCTCGTAGCAGCTCTTCTGAACTGATGTTTTCCCCTGTAATCGCACATTACAATCGTAAGGATACGTGAATTAAGTCAGAAATTGTACTGTCAAAGACAGAGGGCAGTGAACATTTCAGGATCCTTCATACTACTGACCTTCTGCCCAGCAAACTGCACTTGAACATAAGGATCCACCAGGTCCTTATTCTCTCCTATGAAGGCCTTTTTGACATTGGCCATGATGCTGGTGTTCATTCTGGGGAGTCCCTCAGCTCTGTAGATCTTCAGATAATAACGAGCCCACTGTCTCTCTGCAGGCACCCCCTCTGGTAATAAAAGGTTGCTGTAACAGAAGTTAGACACAATCAATTTATAACAAACATAAAAGCATAAAAAATATTTTCTGCATTGGGTCAATTGCTTGAATTGAAAATTTTGATTGATAAAGCAGTTATTGCACAAGCAAACAACACTATTGGTCCAGCTCTGAAAAGTTCACAAGGATTCCTTGTCGACAATAATAAAGAAAAATGTTTAGGTAGAATTTAGTTACCCCTCTATGTCATCTTCATCTGTTTCATTGGCCTTGTGTGGAGTCTTTATAGTGTCTCCTTTGGCCACAACTGCAATATCACACTTAACGTAGCCTTTACAGCCCGCTGAGATGTCATCGGGGTCAGACAACAAAGCCCACTTGTGGTAGAACTGATGTTCTGCAAGACGAACAAGATGAAAAATTCACTGAAATATCAGTACAATATTTTTTTTTGATAAGGAAGCTGATTTTAATGATTCTTTACCAGGCTGGTAGTAGATCGTGCCGACGTCCAGTTTAAAAGATCCAACCAGTGTTCCACTACGCAGAAGATTTTTGGAGTGAATTACCTAAAGGGTTTTGGTTCAGGGAAACAAACATGGTGGCATGAGATACAGTTGTCTTGTCTAAACAAGCAATCGTATGAATCAGTTCAATGTAACTCAACTTACAGACACTTTCAGGATTTTGTCGAACATAACGTCTGGAGGGACGTGGAAGTCGAACACGAAATACTGGAGAAAGAAATAGTTAATGACAACATTGTTAGCATTCATCCTGTACTTATATAGTGGTGAGGTGAGGTTTTACCATGGACAGAAAGTAGCATGCAACCCTGATCACAAAAAAGTTGGGACATAGTGTAAGACATAAAACAGAATGTGATAATTTGCTAATCCTTTTTGACATGGGACGGGGCACATTCCAGGTTAACTTGTAACAGGTGATAGTATCGTGATTGGGTATTAAAGGGGCATCCTTGAATGACTCAGCCGCTCACACATTTGTTACAACATGAGCTCAGAAACACTTTGGTAGACACAGTTTGTGTGCAAATGATTACATTTTGTTTTAATCTATGTTTTACACGGCGTCCCAACTTTTCCGGGTTGTTGATACACCATGTTGTATTGACTGACTTCATTGTAGTACGGGCAGTTGGTTGATTCCTTCATCGAGGTGTACTTCTTGTCTTCTCCGATCTCCACGCAGACCATTGGGTCCATGTTCAGTCCCACCAGCTGCCTGGCTTCAACCACTGTCACGCTGACCTGAAAATTCAATGATCAAGAATGTGACAAGCTGATAATGTACCAATTGTGACCTAAACTTAAGATCAACAAAGTAATTATATAATATTCTAAAAAGACTGGCCCGTAACTCATCAAGGCTAACAGAGATTACAGAACTGGAACAATACAATGATTGGTAAGATTTCTCTTACTTGGTAATCTACGGGTCTTCCAGAACTGGGCTCCATCTTTATGTCTGGTTTTGATCTGTAAGACAATGAGGTCAGACGTTAGCGAGAACCTTTAGATGGATTCACATAATGTTTAAAAGGCAGTCGTATGCACAGAAGAAACAAGCTTGCCTCTTATTTGAGACATTGTCGGTGACGGCCGTGACTGAGGCCAGCGAGATGGTGTCGGGATCTGGGCCTCCTCCCATGAACATGCCCTGACGATCCAGGTTCTCTGTCTCAAGAATAGCTGGCTCATCTGGAGATCATATGAAGGACATGGTAAAGACAACTTGCACTGAAATTAATGTGCTTAAAAATGGCGACAGTGAAAGCTTTCGCAGTTTTACCACAGCAGTCCTGCTCAGACATTGTTTTATTTTGAAATTCACTCTGGGACTTTTCCTTTTTTTCATAAAAGTTGGTGACAAATTATGACTAGTGGAAATTGCCATACATAACATTTAAAATAGAAAGGAGATAATAAAGATAATAATCTAATAAAAATCTAATACTTCGTGTGCATTTTAGTCTACTGCAAGATTGCATTTTTTTTCAGAATAAAACAATCTTTGATACTTTGGTTTAACTAACTGTTCTCAAGTTGGCTGAAAGGAGTTGTAAGCCAATATGAGTTTGTAATATTAGCCAGGACTTCCTCGCTTATTTGACCTTATCTTCTGTCATCCATCTTAGCTACTGATACCTCCGTTTCTGTCCTCCTTGTGTCCACGGTGCTTACTGCGCTTCATGGTTCAAAACAATCCTTTATTTGCTCTGTAGAGAAATAGAAAGAGACAACAGGTTTGCACTCTCGTCAAGGAAACAGTCCTGTATATTTGTCGATGCAACAACCTGAACATCTCTTTTATAACCTGCTTGTAACTAGTTGAAAATCCGGGGGAAGTTGACCAATGTTTTATGCACGTTAATCTCAATTCCAATGCATGTCCTGCAGTCAGAACCCCACTTCTACGGTCTGAACAGGAGAGTAAAGCCACGACACACAACTAAGTCACGAAGCTCTCCTCCAGTGTCTTAGAGATAGAAGGAGGCCGATAACCATTTGCTATCAGGTTGCTGTCAAGTAGAGCAACTGGAAAATGCCTAAATATTTAAGAGCATCTAAATGATTGAATGCATTTTTATTTATAATCCAAAACGTATAAATTGGGAGGAATATTTCAAAATGCCATAACAGAATTCAAGTAGATCATCGCCGCTGTCATTTTAAGAGGGGTGACTGCGTGCCACCAGTGCCTGGTTTAGCCTTCAAAAGGGGCTTTCAATTATTCAAATCAGCTGACCTTAATACATCAGCTAAACAGGATACATTTCACATGCAGTGTGAAAAATAATACTCCGAAAATAATTACCCCACTGTAATTATTCAGCAGAGTGCCCTTTGCAGAGTTTAAACTAAAAAAAATCATGATAAGTCTTAGTTGTTTTCAAGATCGGCATTTGTCAAAGATAAATGACCTACAGCCCATCATGAAGGGCTGACACTTATTTCCCAAATATCTTATTCACTTTTGGAATATCTTCTTTACATTTTCAGAGTTCTGTGTAAAAGTTATAAAAGCGAAAAACAAGCACCGTGTATATTTTTTTCAACCCATCTCACAATACTTGAAACTTTGCTGAAACTAAGAGCTCAGCAGGAATAAAGAATGGCAATGATGAGATGATATGAGCTGCGTGTTGCACAGAAAAACACTCAAGAAGTTTATAATAACCATTATGCAGTCAAAAAGTACAAAAGAACTAGAATGCAAATATAAATATTGAACAATTTCTGTCGTATCCAAACAAAAACAATTAGCTCGACAACAGAGAAGCGCACATATTAGTCATCAGATAACCCCTCCGTAAAGGCACTGCCTTTCAAGTATTCTGCAAAACTTTTAGGCCTAAACACCAAGACTTTGCTTTTTACACCTGATCTTTACTTGACGTGATGTAGCAGACGGAAAAAAGTATGATGTTATAATACATACCATACAAGAAAATTATGCTCTCGTCTCCTTCCTGTGAGTAGCTCCAAGAGGTTCCCTGCAAGGGAAACAGCAACGTCTTCTTTTTTCTCTAGGGTGGGAGCAATACTACATACACATTTTAGACATTTACACAGCAGTAAGAATAAGGCAACAAGGTAAAGTTGTACAGAAAAGAATTGGGTTTGTCCGGGTCTGAAGTTGGGCAGGAGTGATGTGATACACCGATGAATAGTGCATGAGTGTTGAACCCGAGACTGGTAACTATAACTAGGCTCTGCTGAGAGACGTCACTGTGAGCGGAGTCTGCCAATCCACATAGGCTGCTTGCAAAACAAAAGAAAAAATACCACTTTTTTAAAATACTAAATCATCCTTTCAGAGGGCCGCTGAAAAGCCAACCAACAACTTCTACATACACCAAATGAATCCAGCCGATAAGTTGCTCAAAAAGCCTGATCCTAACTAAAGTAATGAAACGTGTTGCCTTTTGCAGGTTATATTCAAAAACATTTTGTCACGTTGCCTTTGTTTATTATGAGTAACATAAAAACAGTGCTTCACTCAAAAAGCTTCAAAATGTGTGAGCGTGAGGAAATCAATTTACTGCCTCGTCACTGGTGATAGGATTTCGTGGAAGTAAACAAAATGTCAGATCAGCCTACTTGGAAGAATGCTCCCTTTTTAATCTTTAACAGGATGCAGCTCCAAATTGGGCCTCGGTGCAGACACACTGTCTCGTGTCATGGAGTCACCCAACGGTGTCCGTACTTATTTGCAATGCCCTGTGTTTCTAATCCATTCAGGTTTGAGCCTTCGCGTATTAAAACTGAGGCCAGTTTTGAATCACAGTTGGTTCGCTGTTGGTTTTCTTGAATCAACAAGATCAAATAAGAAAAACATGGCACGTGTTCCTCCACAAACTTTACAAAGCAGTGTTAAAAGCACTGATTATGTTTATTTTTGCTAAGATGCCGCATGCTTTAGCAGCTTCTATTCAATGCAGCTTCTTTTAGATGAAGTACAACTCATCATCTCATCAATTACACATACAGCCAGTCTGTAAGCCATACGTCAAAGTCTAAAGTTGCTGGTGTCCGATGAAACAAGGCCCTGAATTATTTAAGGGCTCCAGTCAGTGTTGCATGTGGCATCCTCATTATGAGGAGGTATCACTGTTCACAACAAAAGAAATAGATTTTGGTCAGAGGGAATAACAGGGAAACACATTCTCTCATCATTAAATTGAGTAAATATGGTCCTGTTTTACTTGCTTTAGGAATTTATAGTATTCTACATTCAAGGATACATATCATATATTTAGTCGATGTGTTTAAAACAAACTTAACTTTATGCAACTAGTTTTTCTTGTTTAAACCTAGAACTGTGACTGACGCATCCTTTACCCCGTCTGCTCACCTGGAAGTGCGTGATACTCCCAGCGACACCAACCCGACCAAACTGTTGAGGGATTCTGCCCTTAATTACCTGATTCAATAACAGCTACGAGGGGTTGAGGAGATGTCCCGGTTCCTCCAGGAAGGCCGGTAACCATGTCACCAGTCGTGCAAAGTTACTGTTCGCCCCTGTAGTCTAATATACTAACCTCGCTCTCTGACGGGTGCTGTCATCGTATGCAACTTTAAACACTTTGAAGCTGACATCGGCCACCACAGCGATGTATCACGGATGACTTTTCGGGTCTGATAAAGAGAAAAAACTTGATTAAGACAACAGTTATTACATTACTATTAACCTTGGATTATGTCAAAGAACCGCTACGAAGAAATGAGTCATCTTAGGTGAAAGACATCAGCTAAGAATACTGACATTTATGCAAAATAGAAGCAAGTTTTTATTATTATTTTGGGTGTATAATTAGGTTACACTGATGAATATGCATGAGCAAGCAACCAAGCCCTTAAATTGACACCTTTGACAATGCCGTCTAGGGTGAGCCACAGAATGACTTGATACCAACCATGCAATCTTATCCCACGTAGGTCCAGTGTCCAAAGTCCTTTTTGGGCGGTTGGTTGTAGGCGGGTTATCACCATCTCGTTTGTGCTCCAGTGACTCTGTGGGCGCACCAGCTGACCACGGTGTCGAGTATCCTTATGACACACCGCAGACTTTTGGATGGAGGAGTTTGGCAAGCGGCATCAGTGAAACACAGCCAAAGGGCATTGTTATTGTTGGTGTCGGTGGGGGCGGCATTGTACTCGACAGCAAGCACGTAGGGCCCAGGTGGATTTGACCTCAAATGACTCCAGGAACTTACTTAAAATTAACTGGACAAAAAATCTGAATGATTGGTTTGTTTGGTCTATGTTTTGAAATGTCTTCTGTATCACTCAGATTTTGCATGCTGCGTTACTTACATGGACAGAAAGGGTTCGGCCTATTTATGGCACAATTTTGCCTCCACTGTGCATCCACTTTCTCAAATGACTCTAAAATGGGCTCATTAAGGAAACAAAAAAGACTACATCTACTCAGTGCTGTCATGATGAATGTGGTTGAGCCGGCCTTTTGAACAAATGGTCTGTCCATGACATACCTTACTTGGAGTAAATGGGCTAAAGCAACCGGTTGCTGCCACAGAAATGAATGGGAGCACCACCTTGGGGCCTGCTGAGGTGTCATTGCTGTGAAGGTTGCACTATACGTTTCAATGAAGGGTAGCTGGAAGGCGGTTAAAGTAATCTTAATTATTTATTTTATTCATACTTAACTCTATAAAGTAGTGAAAATGATCCTGACTTTAAACATCTACAGCAGTGAATCACGCAGTAAACGCTGCATTCACTGACAGGGACCGTTTTTTCTGCATAGTTAGTACTTTTACCTACATATTGCTGATGTGATGAATTAATAATTATGACTGCAGGGTTTTTACTCTGGTATTTCCACAGCGCTGCATTTGCTTATGTAAAAAGAGATGAACACTCGACTCCACCACGAGCAAAGAGTCTCACAAAGGCCAAAGAAGTCAGACGGTCACCGCATTTTTTAGGATTTATCATCTGTTTGAAAGCCATGTCGATGTTGATGCATTTCACCAGATGAGAGAAAACCTTTGGACAAATGATATATAATGGTGATATACAAGATTAAGTGCATCTTCCTCACTGAAGGCTTTCTACTGCTAGTAGTACTCCCCAAGATCTGAAATCACACTTTAATGTGTAAAATTGGTGGCGTTACCCTTTAAAGCTGACTTGAGCTTGTTCTCTAGAAAGAAAGACCTCCATCTAGTGGTCATACCATTTCATTCATCAAGGGGGGAATCACGAGTAAAAGAAAAAAAAGAAAAGAAACACTCAATATTTTTGCCTCAGCTATTGAGGACACCGACTCCACCAGAGTGAGTTAATTTCCAAACAAATGTATGTCAATGAATATGATCCCGCATTTGTCATGGTAATAATTCATGAAGGCTCTCGGCTTTGCTTCCATTATTTTTTCCCCTGTCTCCAGGAAACCCTGCATCCCTTTGGCCGCTTCCATCTAGCAGGCAAGCACTGTGGTGGGGGAGTTAAAGTGACACAGCTATATTATGTTGAAAGTAAAGCAGAGCAGCTCACAAGGGTGAGATCTTTAAAGGAGGGGGGGGAGGGAGTATCCTTTTTATAGATGAGACTCAGTGAGGATCAGAATCTCTCCAGACTTCCATAACCTTAAAGGAGACAGCGGTGATTTTCCTCTGTGGATAACCTGGCTTTAATTTATCTGTAGCCCAGTGGAAAGGGGGGCATAAGTGGATGCTTTGTTTTCATGCTTGGTTGGTAAGGCACAGATGGACAAGCAGCTGATTCAGAGGACAACGCACTTGGAAAGCGAGGACCCGAAGGCATCTTGAAATAGAAATTCAAGGGAGGAGGAGAGAGAGAGAGAGAGAGAGAGAGAGAGAGAGAGAGAAAGAGGAGGGGGATTTTTGAGTGAGAGCATTGGTATGCCAGGCTCAATACCTAGCTAGCATGGCTGTGCAGAAGAAACAGAGTGTCGTCCCTCCATCGCAGGGACCACTATCTACACGTACCATTGAGAACCAGAGGAAGGGGAATGGACATGAAAGAACGGGAGGTTAGTAGGATTTATCTGTGCGCTTGCTTAAAAAGGATCTGCTTGTTATCTTCTCAAAACAAGCTGTTTGTTGAAGCAAAGCCAGCCTGACTGTAGATCATAAATACAGGATCATCTGATCACATTGATGACGCATTAATGGAATATACAGAGAAATCATTTTTTAAAAATCTAACTGAGGTACAGCTGCCATAAAAATGATGACATCAGGGGCCATCTGTGGACACAGATTACATAACATATGTAGAATCATCAGCATCCTCATATTGTTTATTCCTAAAGGAATATATCCATGTTCTTTCCCCTTCTGCTTTTCTACGAACATCAAATCTGTTATATGTTGACTTGTTTCCACTACTTGTATTAGTCATCTTTCATGAGGACTGGTCAGGTGCTACCATGTTCTCTTCGCCTTTGATACGCAAGCACTTTATAATGCCTCTTTTATGTGCAGCTGACCCCTGAGGCCATCGCAGGCCAAAACAGTCCACTATTTGGGAAAGATTCCTCAAGCTGATTTGTCTTTGGGTCTAAATGCAACAGCCCCTTTGCGTCATCTGCTGTGCTAAAAGATGAATTTAATGGTGGAATTCCAAGTATATCATGGATCCAAATGCCAAATGGATACGGAGAAGAACAAAAACAGAGGTACTGCTGTGTTTTCGCCAAATAACGTGCTGGTTTTTCCTCTCACTTTTAGACAACTGCAAACCAAATTCACAGGCAAAGAAAACCGCCGTTTCTGCCTCTTCACGGATCGCTGCAGGTGTGACACAGCTATCACATTCACCCTTCCATCAAGCAGCTGTCAAAATATTATGAAATTGGATACTAGGGTTGCAGCAGTATACTGGTTTTATGCATGCAGGTACAAAAACTGACAGCTATCATAGTGTGCACAACTGTTTGTCTGAGGTATTCTGCTGTTTTAGTGGAAATATATATATTTCACACTGGCCTGATAATTCCTCATAGCGTAATACAAATAATGATCTCTGAGGGTGCTCTGAGTGCCTTGAAAGTGAAAGTGTGAATATCTGACCATCCATTTCTGATTCTAGTCCTGAATGCACCCCGTCTGTATATGTGATGCACTCAAGCTAGATGATTGGAAACTTTGCCCTGGTTTCTGCCCGTACATGCAAAAGACGCTGCGCTGTAATTGCTGCACCGACTCAAGTGAAGTTTAACCAGACTTTTTGAGCGCATCGCCATTTGGGCAGACTGAAGGAGCACGTCACACAGTGGAAGAGAGATCTCTCCTCTGGATTGACAGCAGCAAAAATATGAACACGAACAATATTTTAATTCAGCAGCACCCAATAACAACATTGGATAGCAGTAGGACATTTTTAAATCGTTTGCTCTTGGAACTTTTGTCTCCCACGTTTCTCCCTACTTCCATCAATGAATATAACTAATAGTATTAATTTATGGCATCAAACCAGTGACAACAATCTCCTATTTTGGCATTCTAGTGGCTAATGGACAAAACATTGATGAGAGGCTGAAAGCAGCACGGGAAAGGCGAGAGGAGCAACAGAAGGCACTTGGTATGTAAGGCCCTTCATGACACTGTTAACGCATTGTCCTCAATTTTCTGGTCAGATCACCGTAAATTACTGATTAATCTATTTATACTTAACTGTTTTTCCTCAGCCTCTCGCGAGCTGAGCAGAATTGAGCGGGAGCAGCGCGCCATGCGGTACTTTGAACAGCAGCTGCAGCAACGCAAGAAGAAACTCCTGGAGCACAGGCTCAAAGAGGAGAGGAGGCGTGCTGCTGTGGAGGAGAAGCGCAAGCAGCGACTGAAAGAGGAGAAAGTGAGTTTTGTTTGGTTCACAAAAACAATTATTTTTAGTACGGGTGATGCTTTCACAGAACGGGATTGAGTAACACTGAAACTTGTTTTTCCTGAATTAAGGAGCGCCATGAATCAGCAGTGCGTAGGACACAGGAGAAGAGCCAAAAGGCCCAGCAGAGCCCCGGTCAGAACTCGAGAGGAAGGAACCTCGCCAAGAATGGTGAGAATAGATGAATGTGCCGCCTTTTTTTAATCTCCTCTCTTTTAACATGATCTTTCTAAACTCATAACGCCATACTCAGCAGTAGAGCTGCAACGATTTGTTGATTAATCGATCAGTCGATTTAAAGAATATTAACTGATGACTAAGAAATATTTGCTGGTTGCAGCTACTTAAATTTTTTAAGAATTTGATGCATTTCTTTGTCATAAACAGTCTTTTTTTTTTTTTTTTGGACATTTTAATCGGCTTGATTAATCAGCAATAAAAAGCAATCGGAAGTTGCAGCCCTACTTAACAGTATCTGTTCTTTTTGTAACATATCTTAACACAGCAATTCTTGGAGTGCCTTATCTTTTGTTTTTGCCGCACTAAAACTTTACTATACTGATCAATACGCTAGTTCCACGTCGCTTACCACTGACACCATGGGAGAAGAACTTGGTCAGTCGCCTCCTTACCCCCACATGCTCTTATCTGGCCAGGAGCAAGAGTGCTGGTTGTCAGTCAGGAGAAGAAGGTACTCTCCCTCATGATAACAGAATGCACCCATTTGCTTTGATATAATAACATTGCAATACTAATTGTTTCAAGAGACTACTTCAATTCAACCTTTCCAGCTCTTTGAATACTAACGCTGCTCACTTTCCTCTCTGTTTACGTGCCACTTCACATTTCCATCACTCTTTCCACCATTCGTCCCTATTCTCTTCATAATTATGGCACAAATCACTGGATCAGTTGTTCATATTTGTCGTCGCGCAGTTTCATTCCACTCCATGAACACCACCATCACCATCACTCCTCCAAAACCCCAGTGGTCTGGTTCAGTCCCCAGCAGGCCAACTGCCTCCCCCGGTCCCAACCACAGCCAGTACAGAAGCGTCAATCTGGCACAGGTAATTCCAGCGGTTCCTTTGGACTCGAATTTATGATGTGTTGCAAATATATAAGTGAACTTTCTCTTTTTTCAGTCTTTACCTTTTCATTCAGTCAGATTTATTGGACTGAAAGAGGGGAAAGATTAAGAAGAAAATGAATTCTGATGACACTTTCTTGGCTGGGTGGGACTTTCTGGACTCTTCTTTCTGTACTGAATTGGTTTAAATCATACTTAAAAGCAAGGGACTACTTTGTGTCAATTGGTGATCATTAATCTGAGCAACCAAAATCACCTGGGGTTCCTCAAGGGTATGTTCTCCGTCCTCTTCTCCAGTAATTAGCATTTACATGCTACATGCTCTCCCTCGCTCAAATTATGGGATATTCATATAACAACTCCTACCACACTTATGAGTAAACACACAACTCTGTGTAAAAGTGTCACCACATGACTACAGCTCTGTGTAACAGTGTTATCACATGACTCCAGTCCCTTACAGGATTTTCTACAGCTTAAGACAGAGAAAACTGAAATGATGGTTTCTGACCCCAAACAATTTAGAAGTCAGTTCTCACTTTGAATCCCTGGCACCAAAATCTACAAATTAAGCCAGAAATCTTGGCATAGTTATGTACTCGGACCTGGATTTCGACCACCACACAGAGTCACTTACAAACTTACTTTTACCACCTTAAAAATGAAAGGAATTAAAGGATTGTTGTCCCATCAAGAACCAGAAAAAACTTGTTCATGCGTCTTTCTTCAAAAGGCCAGACTATTATTATGGTGTGTTCACAGGTCCCAGTAAAAAACAGACGGATGCAGCTCGGCCAGAATGCAATTTTTCTTCTTAAATGTATTTTAATGCATTTCAATGTCTTTGTAAAGCACTTTTGAATTGCCTTGTGTCTGATGGTGCTATATAAATAAACTTGCCTTTTTTTTCTTCGTTTCGGTTTAGTACAAATCACCAAGACAACAAGACACTCCTAAGAAGAACTCGAACAGTGTCTCAAATATTCGAAATGCCTCCCCCAGTCCCAACAAAAGCCAGCAGAGAAGCATCAATCTGGCACAGGTGATTCCGCCTGTTCCTTCCTCCGCTGTTCACAGATTATTGAAGAGGAGGGACGCATTCAGTAAGAAAGTAATTCTGAGTTTCTTTCTCTTCTTTTTGTTTTAGATTAAATCACCAAGGAAGCAAGATGTTCCTAAGAATAAGAAGAACTCAAACAGTGGCTCAAGTACAAGATCGACTGCCGCCAAGACCACGTTCAAACTGATCACTGTTACAAAGAGCAGACCCTCTCCCCCACCCTCCCCTGAACGGTAGGTGAACAGTTTGTGACCTAAAAATACCCACAGTGCACAGTAATCTGAACAAAGTGGGACATATGTTCTCTCCTACTTGTTCTTCAAGGACCCCCCGAAGATCGATCAGCAGACATCCAACCCCGCTGCAGCTTGAGCTCCCATCCGTCCCTGAGGAGGATGTTTCTGTTTGTAGCGCTGCCCTCTCTCCCGGTAACTCCAGGCCTTTCAGGACATCCGCTGAAGGTCGGCAAGAGAATCCACCCGAGACTCTGTGTTCCAACCTGCCCGAACACAAGACAGAAGCAAGAACCAGAGCAGCAGCAGATAGAAGTAAGATAGAGAAACACTCATAGCACAAAGAGCAGTATTTTAAGCGTTACAGGTATATACTGAAGTTGATTTCTCTTCAGGTCCTCTCCAGACACCTCCTCCTTCGACTCCAGGGACTCCTCAAGTCACTTCCAAGCCTTCAGGCGGGACTACAGACCGAGAAGAGGCTTCACGTCTCCTGGCTGAAAAGAGGAGAGAGGCCCGGCTCCAACGGGAGAGGGAGGAGCAGGAGCGGCTGCAAAGAGAGGAGGAAGAAAGGTAACAAGCACTTCCCCCCTATGAGACAGAAACACTGCGGCGGTAGGCCATTACAGTGGTTATATTGCAATTTATGACATGTCCAGGCGGTGTCGCGAAGAGCTGGAGCACAAGAGGGCAGAGGAGCGAGCGCGCCAGCAGGCCGAGGCCCAACGTCTCATTGAGGAGAAGATGAGGAGGGAGGAAGAGGAGCAGAGACGAGCCGAGGAAGAAAGAGCTCAGGCCATGAAGGAGGCCGCCCTCCTGCAGAAACAGGTGGGAAATGCAAACTGTCCTTGTGGACACATTTTCTTTTACTAGTTTGCTTTTCATGGAAAATCACAGTTGTTTTTGTTTTTTTTGTCTTGTTTCTTGTCTGATACAGAGAGAGGAGGAACAAGCCAAAGAGAGGGAGAAGGCTGAACAGATCAAAAAGGAGCGAGAAATAATCGCACAGAAAGAGGAGGCAGCGCGGCAGGAGAGGAAAAAGGTTGAAAATGTTTGATGGGAAAAGTTAGATCAGTGTAACTGATTCATCAAATGAGAAACATCAAAAGTCCCGTCTTATTAAAGGAGCTGAATGTTTTCACAAAGCTGTTTTCTTTTCTCCAGCGACTTGAGGAGATCATGCGGAGGACCAGAAGGACAGATTCTCCAGATACGGTGAGATTTACTCTTCAGATTTTAAAAAAAGTACATCGCCCCAGGGCTCATATGACGCACAACCAGCATCCACTTGTAACTAACCAGCTTCACAAAAAGACAAACAGCTTGTCCTTGACTAATTGAGTTAATACCTTTTTTCACAGAAATCTGCACCAGTGAGGACCTTGCCACCCTTGCCAAATGCGCAACCAAAGGAAAACACGCATCCTGTGCACAACGGCACTATAGAAGATGCAGTCAAGCTGCCGGCGGTGACCAAAACCTCCCAGCTGGGTCTAAACAATGAGGAGGACATGGTACCTGTTGTGGCCTTCAAAGAACGCAGGTCTCTGAGGACTCTCACAGGCCTGGACGAAATCCAGACCCACCAACGAGCAGGTGAGACGTGAGCAGCAGGACACGTTAGAGCGCTTGTTCTTCGGGCGGGAAATTATACCGAGCACCACCAATACTGCGTGGTTTTACCTGATGAAGACGTTGAAGGTCAAAAAATTACCTCAGAGGTGAAATAGGACATTCGCTGCCACTTGATATCACACTAGAGCTCCGGATGTCAGACCAAAACAAACGCGCATGTCGTTCACTCAGTTAAGCTGGAAAAAAAACAAAGAAAGCTGCATCTGAACAGACGGTGCACACAAAGCCCGGATCAAACTGTCAATACTAGGCAGCGCAGATCAAATACGAATCAAGATTCTGTTTGAATTTCTCACTCTTTTTCACTTTCACAGAAAGTTTGTCGACAGACGGCGGCCATTTTGCTTCAAAACTTGGCCCACCACAGTCAAAATGTCACATGAGGCTGTGCGGCTCAAATATGACTCAAGATTAGTGCATTTAGGTTTATTTGTCATGGATGTGGGGAGGAAAGAGAGGGACTTGTGTGCCGGCTACCAAACCAAAGGACAGAGAAGTAGGGTTGAGCCGATGGAAGATGTCATCGTGTACAAAATAGGAGTATGTCAGTAGTTGTTGGTTTGTGACACGTGGTAGAGAAAATGAAAATAAGTTTGTTTCTGCCTTTACATGCTCGGTTTATTATTTTCTTTTAATAAACCTGCCCAGTTAGGTAAATAACGATGCTCGTTTACACTGGCGGCAGTGGTGTTTATTTTCTGCGGTCAGCTGTTTAGTTTGTTCCTTTCACTCATGCCGCTGTTATTTTGTTTTCCTAGCTAAATATTTTTAAAGTATAGCTAGCTGGATAACTGTCTCAAGCTTCTGAAGCTTAACGCAGCTCGGTAAGATCTAAGGCGGTGTAGCGCGGAGACAAAAGTGCTTTTAAATCCAGGCATGCTGGTGTGCTAATGAGCAACTCTTGCCTTAAGACAACTCTGAGGGGACATAGTACCCAAAAAATCCAGACATGAATTTAGCAAATACTTGTTTGGGGCTATATCAATGTTTAAAATATTTAATTTCTACTGTCTCTGAAACATTTAATTTGATTCCCTTTTTTCTTGCTTCGTTTCTTCAGAGGTCATCTGAGCTCCTGCACGTGGGCAAGACGATCACAAACTTCATTGGAGGGCGGTGATTTCCCCGTGAACCACAGCGATTACTGCGGCACAGCCATTGCGCTGCCCCTTTGGCACCTTGAAAGAGCATGTAAAATACAGCCTTGCCTCTCACTGAGGACGTCAGCATTTGCTCACTTTTCTGTGTGTAACCAGTGGCACAAACCTCGGGCAAGCTATTTATTATCCTTCAGTACTGCAGGTTTCTGAACTAATAATGACTATCCCAAAATATAACACAGTAGACGTAGACAGTGGTAATGATAGTTTGCTGGATAGAGTTGCCTCTGTGAAATACTAGGAATAGCTATTCTAACAAACACAACATACAGTATGTTAGCCATATGCTTATTGCTTATTCCTGATATTTCTTGCCATCTAAGCACTTTTCCTTCCTCAGTTTTTGTCACTGTGGAATTAGAAATAGCTCGAGTGGCTGTTTTGCGCTGGGAACACAAGAGTTTTAGGTTGTTGGTGAGAGCGTCACCTCCCGCATAAAAGTCCAACCCCACCCTATGATTTTGTCGAGTACAGCAATCACATATTTCAAAGCTGCTAAGGAACTTAGTTTCCAAAGATTTTGCTTCAGTTTTGTGAGTGTTGTTTTAGAGAATACGATGCACAAAGCGTTTATTGCACTGACAGTTGCTCTGTTTGATTATTGCGCTAATCACATTACAAAGCAATCTCTGAGGCGTAGAGGTTAGGCGAGTTTATTATGATAAAAAAGCATATAAATACAAATGTATCTGATCATCGATATTTGATCTTATAGTTTAAGTATTGCTTATACCTGTCATTTGTTATCCTGGTAAAAATTGAAATCTACGCCATATTTAATTAAAGTTGATACTATGCTGCATCTCTGCCTTGTTTTTCACTTAGTTTGTTGACTGTAAACATACAAACTGATGTAAAATAAACACATTAAAACACAATATTATAAAAAATGATGCTTGTCTAAACAGTGCGTGAATGTAAACATCTTGTCCAGTCCCCACAGTGCACAGCCTCCAGCCCTCGTCATGAGAACGTTAAAGGGTAAGTTCACCCAAAAATGAAAATTCTGTCATTATCTTATAGTGGATGGGGACTCGTTTTGAAACCTTAAAAAATCCCGAACATAAAATGGCGCCTGACAGCTCGCCTGTTGTAATCCAAGTCTCTGGAAGCCACGAGATCTGAAACTGATTTGAAAAGGCTTGTGTGCTAATGCTTCTACAGCAGTTTAGCAGCTACAGTGAGGATTTCTGCTCAGAAAAGGCTGTAAATAAAGTATTTTCAAATCAATTTGGGATCTTGGGGCTTCAACAGACTTTTGCATTTTAAAACAAGTCCCCATTTACTTCAGTTGTTTAGGAGAATGCTGCTTTGCTAAGAAGTGTTTTCTTCTTTACCTGACCTTCCATCAGCCTGAGGGTGGGTAGATGGGCTAATGACTACATTTTCATTTTTTGGGTAAACTTGTCCTTTAAGGGTAAACAGAAGATAGCTGGATCATTTGCAGCAGCCGCCTGGTTTCCTCCGTCTGCGCATGCACCGTCCTTAGCTGAGCCTCCAACTCACTGCGAGCCAACAGGGATGAAAAGTCTCCATCTGCAAAGGACGACGGCACAAAGCAGGCTAAGAACTCCCGAGTTACAATGACCTCTGGGTATTCTGCTTTGATAAAATCATTTCAATGGCTGAAGTATCCTCAGCTGCCCAATAAATACAAACCTTTCTTCAGGTTGAATATTGTAACTATGCCAAGCTGCTGGAACTTCACATCTTTCTGTTTGAGGTAAACCAGCAGGTAGTCCAACATGGTGCTGTAGTGAGGTCTCAGCAGCTGGAGCTTATCATCTGGGGGGAATAGTGTGGAAACAAATGGAAGTTAGATTTAATTTGCATAACAAAACTAAACAATGTTGTTTCAAATGTTTCAAATTTTTACCTCTGCCAAAGGAGGCAATGTTTTCACCTGTGTGCATTTGTTGGTTTGTCAACAGGGACACACAAAAAGTATTGAACAGATTTCAATGAAATTTGGACTCGGATGGATCCAGATAAAGGGACAGATCCAGGAACTTTCAAGTGAAAGTAACAAAGATTTTTTTATGGACACAAAAGAAGTAGCTCTCTTTGATTTTTGCCCACAAATTAATTAAAATCTGTGTCAGGGAGAGCTGCTTCTCCATTGCCATGAAAATTATAGTTCTTTTTTGTTGAGTGTGCAAAAGCCGTGTAATTCACAAAACTAAGCGATACGCTTGTGCATGGCATTACCGTTCATTTCTAGTTTGCTGATGATGGCTGCACTGTTGTATGACAACTGGGGAGTTTGCATTTGTCCTGACAACTTCACCAGTCTTGAAACTTGCTCTGACGTTATCGTCACTGACAACTTAGACCTGAGTTGATCTGAAATGACAAGCGGGCAAATCGAGACAGATTATGAAAATGATTCTTACAAAAAGGGATCCGTAGAGTGGTAGTAACACCACAACAGAATAGATAAATACCCATTAATGTCCACATCTCTTACCCCAAGTCATCAGGTGATCTAAGTGTGATGTCACATGCAGCAAGGTGTCATCTGACAGGGCGGGAGACAGAAGCGCCCGGAGGAGTCCCGATAAACACGGACTTTCCATCACAGCCTAAAATAACGATGATAGGAATCAACATGACTTGATCTGTATCAGGCGCCATCCACAAACAAATCCTGTCGGCCTATTTACTACAGACATGTGACACGGAATCATGTACCTGCTGACCCACGCAGGAGCCGCACAGGTCAGCGATTATCTTGCAGCTGTGTGTGATTATAACTGAGGTGGATCTGTGACGATGAAGCAGCTGGCCGATCTCATCCAACAGACCTTCACTAACCAGGATGTCCTGGAAAATAACAACACAAAAATATCACCAATAACAGGACTTCAACTGAATAGTTGCCTCAAGCTTCCGTTCAGTCTTTTTAAAAGCCAGTAATGACGAGTTCAAGAAAAGGAAAAAGAATAACCCAATGCATTATCAGATACATTTCACTACAGCTGTAACTCAACAGATAGCAGTTAGCCACTTTCGTGGGAAAACCGTACATTGTTCGGTGGGTGTGCAGACAGCGCAGACAGCAGAGTTAATGCTGACTCAGGTGAAGATGTTTTTAGCAGCGCCTTCAGAGGCGACACACAGTCCAGCTCCATCAGCTGCTCCTGGATCAGAACTACACAGAAAAAAATCACTAACAGCCTCTGCTCTGGATATGGCGTCAGTTTCTGGTGTCATTTTTCATAATTACCATTCTTTGAGAGAGTTTGGAGGCATCTGCATGCCTGGGATGAATTCTGGAAAAAAGGAATAAAAAAAAAAAAAAAAAACATATTTGCTGAGCATTGCAGCTGATTCATCTAAAATGTATCCGTCAGCTTCTACAGTTCACACACTTTTTGCACAGAGGAAGACATGAGGGTCAGAAGAGACTTTAACAAAAAATGGCCTCCAATGCTGAGCAGCTTCCGGTGGTGCTCCTGGACAGCAGCGATGCTGCACAGAGCAGCACAGCTGTAGAACTGAACCTCTGAATCTGAGGACTGCAGCAGAAGGACCAGGACAGGGATA
>OMLP01025305.1:0-10177 GCA_900302685.1 Spondyliosoma cantharus | reverse complement strand
AATGGATCGGTTTTGGGCGATAAAAATAAGCATTTTCTGTTTATCTGTGCAGTATTGATTTAGTTCGGGAAATTCCGAGACCACAATAAAGCATCAACGTCAGCTCAGAGTTCACTCATCTGGGACTAGAAAATCCTTTCTGTTTCTGTCGTTACTAAGGGTTGGATTATTCGCTGTAGTGGTAAACTACGTTCCATTACACATATGAGTCTACTGATGTGACTGATTTTGTTTCAGTTATTCGTCAGACCCCATGTGTTTCCATGGAAACGCGACGCACACTCGCAAAAACCTTTTAAAATTTGAGAGCAAATTGCTCATCAACATGGATATATTTTGATTATACATTTTATTTTTGTTGTTGGTATTAGTTGTATAGTCGCAATATAACCCTCGAGGGTGTGCTTTAATGTCATTTGAGCACTTCAGTGCTGACCGCATCACTGTTGGGCTCAAATGACGTTAAAGCACACCCTCGAGGGTTATATTGCTTGAAGAAACAATACGTTTGTAAGTGTTACTTATACCATATATCAACGGACCATTTTCTTCTATACACAAGAAACATTTTGCTCCTTATCTACTGAATATCACAAAATAATCCAATCCAATATCACTCTGCTGGTGACAAAAATCATCAGAAGTAGAATTTTGACTTATTAGCCCAGAGATGACCATGAGAGTCATCAAAGCCAAAGGGTTTGGGTTGCATTTAACATTTACAGTATGTCTGATGTCAGCAGGTTCCCATCCCATGTCTCAACTCATGACCAAGACTGATGTAAACTATTATCATAGCATAAATCCAGACTATGTTTTTCCTGATGAACATTTTCTGCCAAAAATATCCATTTTAGCTCCTGGAAGTATTTGGACATGCCATCATAGTCTCAGCATTCGAACAGTTATTTACATGAAAGGGAAGAAATTAGCAGAACAACTTGGTGGGACCATGAGTGTAAGGTGACATGACCAGTAGGTTATTTTATGAGAATACTGACATGCAATGCTAAATGCTAAATCCCGGATGGAAAATCGGTGTTGCTGTTCCTGTAGCACCTGCAGACACACCCAAATGCGATGTCGCAATCTACTGACCACACTCAGATGCACATTCCTACATCAGATTAAAGGTGAGAAGCTGCTGTTGCATGTAGAGAAAGTGAACAATGGACTTCACTTACTGCTCCTTCTCCTGAAATAGTTCATAGTATTTCAGAGTAAAACCTGAAATGCTGGAAGTGTTGATAATTTGTGAAAAAATGTGGATTTCAAACTCGGTCAGGGTCGTTCGAACGCAGCTCGGTCTTGCTGTGTTAATGGTTTGAACTCTGAAGATAAAGAAAAAGATACATCCAGAATGTCACAGCCTGGTCTGTCTGGTGGTGAAGTGTTTCTGCATCTAGATGGAATAGAATAAAGTCATACAGTATTATAAATCATTACAATAGAGCCTTCTTAACGCTTCCATACATTTATCATATGGGGGAAATTTACACTCTAACTTGCCAATTAATTATTTAAAAATGCATCTATTAATGCCAAAAATACTGAGCCAGCCTCCTACAGATGGGGTTTAATCAAATTATAGGACGGACTCTAAATCAGAAGAATGTATTTTTACTTCCACAGAAAAAAGAAAAACCCGGTGAAATGGCACAATCAGCAGACGCTGACTTTCAAAAAAATCTAAACTTTCCACCTTTATCAGACCAAATGAGATCAAGCCCTCTGCACTCTTTGCTTGGCTTCGGTCTGACCTCCACAGTGTGATATTTCTCCAGACACTCGAGAGTTGATTTCTCATTAGCACCAGTGACATTTGGACTTTTTGGGGTTAGCTGCTCTTTCATGGCACAAACTCTATCAATAATTTATGAGCAGGGATGAGCTTTGCATCGAGGGCCAGATTCAGATAAATGAACCTGGTCCTCAACTCAGGATGTAGCAGCATCACCTTATTGAAGCTTATATTTACGCTTGCAAAACAAAACAAAGAATATTTCAATATTTAGGTGAGGTGATGAAATGAAAAGATCAATACCACTCTCATGTTGGTGGTTTAAGTACATAGCTGAGGCTACTGTGAAGCTTATTTGCGTATCTTAGCCTTAAGATGGGAAACAGTGGAAACCAGCCCATTCGAAGGTGAAGGTGGTAAACAAGAGACCCCACTTCAAGATGGCAATTCAACATTTGGTAGCATGAAACCATTGGATATTTTTGATTATATGTATATATATAACAACATATATCGTATGTATGGCGACAGAACCAGGTAAGGTAATCTTTTTGTGCCTAACCCTAACCACACCACAGCATTGTCACACAATTACATTTAAAATTGAGCCTGAAGAAATGTAAAGTTGCTAAGTAAAGAAATGTGAAGTTTCAAAATGTTCTGGGTTTGCAGCATTGCAACATTTATTCTGGCAATTGGATTGGCCCATTGGGAACCCAAGATTTGGATTCACCTGTCTGCTTTTAATAAGTGGATTCAAATCTTTTGAGTGACATGGCAGCCAAATCTAAGATCATAGCTTGCCCAATTCAGGCCGATGTCACTGGTACCCAAGCAACAAAAACAGTTTTGCAAGGTGCGTTGAAACCACTAAAACCAGATCTGATCCTGGTTTTCTGTGTTTATGTAGGGCTGTCAAGTAACACAAATGTAGAAAGCTTTGCCTTGACAGATTCAATAAAGGGTTCAAAAGGACTGACATTTGATCACATTCCTGGTGGACACAGTTTTGCTAGACTTTAACATGGCGCTCAGAACCTGCTGAAGGTGAAATATAGTATTCATGAGAAAAACAAAGCCCTCCATTTGATGAGACTTTGGAGCCAGGAAAGGCATAAACTAAAGCTGCAGACACGGGTAAGAAATAGCCTCCTTTAGCTTCAGCAGATCTTATCTGAAAGGATGAGATCTCATCTTCCTGCTTCTTTTATCGACGATCAACCTCATTCTCCTGAACTCGGGCTCTCTGCCGCCGGGCAGCAAAAACATGACAAACACAATCAAAGCGCCTCAGGGGAATTTGAGTGAAGATCCAGCATGATATTAAAGGTCATCTCATTTTGCTCTGATTAACTCACTCCCTTGTCTTTTACACTCTCACAAGGCAATAAATCTGTTCCTCCCGCTTTCCTGTAAGTTCTTTCTCATAAACTCTCTGATGCAGTTTTAATCAATCTTCTGTCTTGTGAGTGTAATGGTGGGATGTGTCTGAATTGCTTTTCCCCCCTTTGGAAAATGTTAAGGTGATAGGATATCACCTTTCTTGTTCCCAACAGTGAAACAGAATTAGTTTAAGTCCAAATCCTGAGCATCTGTACGGAGGGAATCCCTCTCACAGCTCCAGTGCAATCGGTCCTGGCTGTGTGTTCACCACCTCACTCCATTACGCTTAATGATTGCCTCCTCATATCCATCTTGTTAAGAGGCTCCTCACAATATAAGAAGGCATTTGACTATGCAATTTGTACCGAGCAGTCAATGCGCATCAAAGTAGTCCCTCGGACAAAAATCAATAGCATTTTGAAGGCTGCGCTTTGGTTTGTGGTAAATGATGGTTCATTTGATAGTCTTCAGGCAGGGAAATTCCTAGATGCAGTTCACAGTTTATGCATTACACATTTTTAGCCCTTTACAGCTTTAAGATTCTAGATTGATCTCATGTAACAACAGTCTCAGCAGTCTGCATTCAAACTCAAACAGCTGCCACATCAACTGAGCTGTTGCACTGAAAACATAAACATATGCTGTAATTTGACTGTAAAACTGATCAAAGGTACGAGGAGAGCACAACACTAAACAATGCTTTAACTTTCTGGTTTACCAAAAGCTGTAAATTGTAGGTCAGAAAGCTTTGTCCACCCTTCAGACATCATTTCAGGATCTGGAGTCATGTCTCAAAGTTACAGCTTAAATATAACAACTTTTTAATCATACCTCTTTGAAACATTAGTATTGCACGTTTTTCTGGCATGTACTGTATATCTTCTTCTTTTACTTTGTGTTTACAAGAAAATGACAGCCCACTAGTATGTATTTAAACGTACAGTGGTCTTTTATATTTCAACTGTTTGCTATGAGAGGAAGCCTCACAGCATGCCGTGGGGCAGAAGTCCCATGAGAGTGAATGAAAAGGGAGACATGAGGCCACACAGCAGCGCTGCACACGTGTCCAGCCTGTAATAGCCTGCAGGTCCAGGGCAGGGTTCCAGTGGTTTTTTTTTTACATTTTACACCGTGAGCAAAATGGCATAAAAAAAAAAACATCCACTGATCAACGTGACTTTATATTTTATCTTTCCAGAACTGTGGCTCCAAACCACAAAGTCTTTCACTAACTGTTACACTACAAGCTGAGCTTCTCAACACACCTTATGGCTGACCAAAGTAATAATAGCTTGAAGTTCTCTTCGACTGTGACGACATGCTGGGACCTTTCACACACAAGGAGAGACAGTTACAAAACTGCAAGAAGGTGCATGTTGGATGCCACAAGCTTAGACATCATCACCACCAGACATTACCACTCTGTACAATTACACCAAGAAGTGGGGGAACAAAATGTCTTCTTGTCCTTCCTATTTCGGTGCCAGTGGCTGGGACATGTTTGACTGCAAATTACACCTGGATTATTTCTTTTGGATTGCAAGCATTGATAGTAAACCTGTTGCTGCCAATGAAATTGCGTCTAGCCCACCACTGAATGCCATTATCTTTTCATCACATCCCAAATGTTTATTTAGTAATCAAGTAAAGGCAGATAACTGTAAAAACCTTTTCACAAATACGTCCTCAAACCGAGGCTTAATAATCGACTCTATTTGCTTTAAATGTGTTCAGTAGTTTTCGAGGTATGTTGTTGGCATGCTGGAAAACATTCCTCTTCTTCAATTTAAAATCTCACATGTTATTTCGGCCCCTGGGAAGACACGCTGGCAGGGAGAGAGATTTCAGAGAGCACGCATCCATCTTCAGACACTCGTAATGGGAGTCTTTTTTTGCGGTGCTCTGCTGTATCCATTATACCATTAGAGGCTCCTTTGCCAGTGTGTGTGTGTGTGTGTGTGTGTGTGTCTGTGTCTGTGTATGAAGGGGTGGGTCCTTCCCCGAGGATCACCAGTCCTCCTCGACTTCCTCCGGCTTCGCCGCGCGCCCTGTCCTCTCATCCTGTACGACAATAAAATAATGGCTGTTGAATAGCGAGGTGATAGCATAATCACACGTTGCCTCGGGGTGTTGCGCACACGGCTGGTCTCTGGTGGCCACATTACAGTGGCAGATAAGTGAAAGTGTTCCTCTCAAAATAGGTGCCGGGATGCAGATTGTGCTTGCTGTTGAAGTGCCACTTTATCTTGCAGCGGGGTGAAGAGTCGAGCCATGAAATTCACTTGGCTTTTACTGAGATTTGACAAATTTAGTTTTCATGGCAATTTAAAACACTGATCTTGTGTGGCGATTGTTCGATTTCACAGCGTGAAATGAGTTTGAACGAGCTTGAAAGGGGTCACGAGTTCACAGCTGACGTGTGGGGAGACTTTTATTTAATTATTCGCCCACAGAGGATTACTAGTGTCCTATCTGCTTTCAGAGATGCAATGCATTAAGAATCTCACAAAGAAATGTGGTTCCATTAAGACTCCACCAGCTTCCAAACCAAACACATGCTGCTATTGTTTGGTCCACCTCGGACCAAACAACCTTTTGCGTCTTATCAATATGACTCCTTGTCCTTGCCATTAGCTTCATCAAAGTATTACCAAATATATATATATAAAAAAAATGTAATTATGTTTTCTCAATATGTAGGTTTTTACTGATTTTAATATCCAACAAAATAAGCATGAGCTTAATTTCTTCAAATGTCTGTTAATTTGCATCTGGTTCAATAGATGAAGTTATCTTGAATAATCCTTAGAAGTTCCATTTACTTCCCGGCTAATGTGCATAATTTCCTTAGCCCTTATCTTCATGCAAATACTGCAATATCTCATTTAAAAAAAGATTATTATGTTCTATCAATATGGGTATATATAAACCAATATAGGTTTTTATTGACTTTAGTATACAACACTGGAGACCAGTTTGTGATGGGATTGCACGTCAACATGTTCACATTCTGGGGCACCCATTAGCTCAGTTAGTAGGGCGGGTTTCAGAGGCTTCATGTGCAGAGGCTTTGTCCTCGCTGCAGCGGCCTGGGGTTCAAGTCCGACCTATGGCATGTCACACAAATCTGAAAATGTTCAGGGTGCCAAACTGTACAACTCTACCAGGTTTCATGCTTTTATGAAAAACTCAACGATTCACCTCAAATTCAGCACATATCACCTGGACTACTCCAACATTTTGCTGTGATGACACACAGTATCAGTCAATGCTGTCGTGGCTTGTAGGATGCACATGCATATACAGTATTTATGTTACTACCACTGGTGTCATGCTATTCCACTGACCGACAGGTGGCGGTAACATGAAGAGTAACACAGCGAAATTGCAATGAAGAAGAAAACTATATAAATGTTGACTGAAGTTTATTAAAACAAAACATTCTCCTGGTGTCTTTAGGTTTTTATCATAAAAAAAGATATTGTCGGCTTCGCTTTGTGTATGCAAGTATTAAATCTCTTTTCTCCTGAAATATCCATGCTCTCCTTTTATTACTAGCCAGGGTTCAGATTGTGGGTGTCACTGCTTTAATAAAACACAGGACCGGCTCACTATCTGACAGCACAACTCTTGGTGAACTTAGCGACTTATTGTGCGTACAGCCAGAGACGAAGCGTCGAGATGCCCTCGCTCTCTATACAAAAGCTTATGAGTGCACTTTCATGTTTAAACTACAGAGCTGCTCGTGTGTTGCTGGGAAGGTCTGTGTCTCCAAGCAACTGTCAAGTTCCCTGTTCAGGGGAGCTGACCATGTGCAGTAGTAAGAAATCAAGTCACTTCTCCCAAATTAACAAGGATACAGATGAATTAAACATGAAGATCTCTCTTTAGTTAGCAGTCCACAGAGAGCCCCTCTCCCTTCTGTCAATGAGGCTGTTACGTAGACTCGTACTACTTCTGTTGTAAAGAGGCTGTGATTGTGATGCTTTAGAAATGTAAGAAGAATCATCTTTAGTCTACAATGAAGGAAGGAATCAAACTAATAATCTACGGGATTTTTTGTGTGCATCTCCCATTTGGATAATTAAGTCTAAGTCTAAAGTCTTACAGTCAGATGGCTAAGGGGACTGCTCTCTGTTTTTTGTTTTTTTGAATGGTCTTTCATGCTTTTATGTTGTAGAAAGTTCTCTTTTCTAATTGTGTTGCATGAAGGGTTTTCAAAACAAGTAACGTTTTAACGAGTGAAAGTCAAAGGTCCCATATCATGCTTATTTTCAGGTTCATGCTTTTATTTTGGGTGTCTCCTAGAAGCGCGATCGTTATCTTTTTCTTATACTGTCCATTGCTACAGCACCTCTATTCACTCTCTGGCTGAACGCTCGGTTTTAGTGCCTGTCTCTTTCAAGCCTCCCTCCTGAATAGCCCAGTCTGCTCTGACTGGTCGGCTCTTAGATGCCTGAGCAGGCACCACCCACTGCTGTGTTTCCACTTCACCACAGAGGATGTTTCCACAACAATGGCTGTGCTGTGGGCGTGGCCGAGGGTGTTAACTGTATAGCTGTGACATCACATCCTAATGAGAAATCCTGACAGCTCGTTTTGAAGGCACAATTTCTGGGTGCATTTCTCCATGGATTTAGCATTTTCATACTTTCTCAGTATTTATTTGCTCTAGCACCTAGACCTGCTATATTATAAAAAACAAAATAAAAACAAACAAACATGGAAATCTCACATAATGGGGGCTTTAAAAAAAAAAAGAATATAAATCACCAGTTCTTGGTAACTCTTTCATTCTTTATTTTTCAATAAGGCCAGTGTACATTCATTAACTTTCAAACAAATGTAAGTGCACCTGAGTTAGCTGAACAGTTTTCATCGGCATTCCCTTCACCTGATGTTAATGAGTAAAAATAAAAACAACACAACAGATACAATAGTTATCAAAGAAACATTTAGCTTAGCCTCAAAATCTGTGCAGATTTAAATAGGAACAGGTTCCCGAGTGCACAATAATACCTAAAACAAGCTGGGATTAAAAGGTGTGTTGCTTAAGCACAGCTAATCCTAAAACCTCAAAATAAAAGCAGATCTAGGTCCAGGGTTAGCACTACTGGCATTTGATCACAGCATTTACTATTCTGAAAAATCACACTGCAGAGGGCCAAAAGAAATACGGGTTCCATCGTTGTTCTGTAATGATCAAGGGACCATTTTCTGGACTATTAAACAAGCAAAAAAATCGTAAAAGACATTAAAAATAGCTATACCAGTGTCGTCCCCTGTCGTAGGGACCAAGTGGGGACATCAAATAAAATTACTTTAAATCACTGAATGACTGTTTTCTGGGGACTAAAATTTCAGATGTAAAAATGCAGTTGCTATCTGACTTACCTTTTTGGTATCTCTGTTTCTAAAAAGCCCTTATTGAAGGAAAGACGAAAAGCATCAATATAAAAGGCGATTCTAAACTTCTGAACTGTATGAGCCACCAGGAGCAATATCAAGATATTGTCCTAAAAGCTAGAGGATTCTCCTATGTAGACCCACCACGAGACATCAAGGGCTCACCCAGCGCTCACCCTAACGCTCTTTGCTTTGCGTGGATGTAGTGTGTGTTTTCAACTTATTAGATAGAGCAGCATCGCTCTCCTGCTTACAAATGGGACTAATAAGGTGCGAAAAACAAATTCTTAGACACAAATCTAACATAAAATGCACGAGCCTCACTACACTGACCACAGCAACGCCGCTGCTTCTGATAACGAGGCCAGAGCATTTACTCTAAACACACAGGTGATAATGATGAAAATCGGCGAGGGTTCAGTGATTAGAGCACAGGCTGAACACTGATTAGGCCGGAGTGCTTTGAAAAGCTTTTATCAGCCTGGTATAAATAAGTTCTGTATCGCTTTAACAGAATGGTTTTTAATCCCAGTCCTCAGGATTCAAAGCCCTGCTGCTTTCCACCCTAACGATGTAATCAAACTGATTAGTACCTGACATTTCAGATCATAAAAAGGACTTTCACTAAAACCACAAGCTCAAATGTTTATTCACTTGAAAAGCCACTTTGACTTTAATCAAGTAATTCATTATCTTTCTTTGGTCACAGTTTCTAATATCTCTCCCTATATGGAATATTTGTCTACGCGCTGATAAAGCTTGGTGGATTAAAAACATTAGAAGTGGCAATGAAAATATGTGCCGACGTTCTTCAAACATCTGTTAATCTGTTGGTTCTTGAAATTCATTTAGAGGATTCATTTGTGAATGTTAGATGAAGTAATCTTAAGAGAGTGCTCTTAATTTAAAATAAGAACATTAAGAGTTGATGCTCAAAGCCAAGATCAGCTCTCATGTGACACTGATCATGGCTGCAATTATCTGAGGTAGGCAAGTGAAACCTCCCAGCATTAACTTCAATGTTGCTATATACTTAGTTTACAGTGTGTTGTTTGATTATGAGCAGTGGTGTAGTGGTCCCTGGAGAAGTGGGTATACTCTCAATTTTTGCCCATTTTTAACGCGGCCAAGAAAAACGCCCTGTTTTAGAAATGGTGACATGTAAGACTATTCTGTTTAGTTTACCCAAAAATCCATCAGTAGTATTTGCTCATTGTCACATAATCTCTGCTGCTTGATCTCAGGGAGGAAAGATTATGAAATTACTAAACAAATACTGGCCCACAGACTGAGAGAGACAACTAAGTATTTTGTGTGAACTATTCCTTATTCCTGAGCTCTCCTTTGTCCTGACTCCTGGACTTCCCTTCCTCATAAACATCCTACATAAAGAACTCAATGTTAATATTCCTGAACATGGAAGTGTTGAAATATTTTATATAAATCTAGAACAAACCTCTACAGCCTGGATTTTGATTAGGAAACATTCCTTTCTTTCGTTGGACTTTTATCTGCTTTTTATTAATCATTTTACATATATTTTGTTGTTCTAATCTGTTCTAACTAATCTTTCATCCTAGCCTTTATTGTACTCTATTTTATTCCTCTTATTATTTTAATAGTTTTATTGCATTTCATTGTCTTCAT
>OMLP01025298.1:0-14141 GCA_900302685.1 Spondyliosoma cantharus | reverse complement strand
AAAATAAGAGCGTGAAGAAAGGAAGTGGAGGAAGTGGAGGGGGGCAAAAGTAAGGAAAGGAGTTGAAAAGCGAGAATAAAACAGGATATGGAAACTAGATCGCATCTAAAAACCTAGAAGTCTGAGCTAAATGAGAATTTTCTTTCTTTCTTTTTTGTTCCCTCCGTCCTTTTCTCGTTCTGCTGGTGAGTTCCTTTGTTTTCCTCACCCTTTTCCCATTGTGTCACCCTCCTCCCCCCAAATTTTCTCCCTTTCTCTCTCTCTCGGCTGCTGATATGGTATCAATGACCTTAGCTCAGTACAGCATGGTCACACTGGCCTGACCAGAATCCCATTACTGACACCCTTCATGTGTAACATTACTGCACAGTGTGTGTGTTTCTGTGTGTGTGTGTGTGTGTGTGTGTGCCTGTATACATGCGTGACATTGCCCTTTCCATGGCAACAACAATATTATTAGTGGTGCGTAGCCGAAAAACACACACATAAACACACGCACCAGGATACCAACACACACACACACACACACATACACACATACACAGACAGAAGCAGACTACAAAACATACAGCAGCACGGCCTTGGTGATAAATGTGGTAAGACACACGGCGAAACCCACACTTTCCAAAATGATTTCATTCTTATTATTACTGCTCCCTTCTCTAAAGTTATTAATCCCCTCCACGAGGGTTTTTGAAACATTTCCGTCCGGGAACCCGAGCTCATTAAAACAGTGCTCATGTGGGTAACGACCAGGAAAGAAGTCCTTTGAAACAATATGTGACTCAGTTTAAAGAAGCAAAAGTTTATGTGAAATGTTTATTTTTCATCTCATATCACACATGAGGTTTTCAATCTCCGTCATGGTTTAAATGTTTAAATGACAACATTTTATGCAGTTTAACACAGTAGATGAGGGGCATCTGCCCGACTGAATGTGAGGGATGCTCTGGGCGGACTCTGCTATGATTATGTCAATCAATAGCAAATTTGCCAATACGAGCCCTCATACGGGGGGCATTCAACTCAGTCATTAATCAAGGCTGGGAAAAATAACCTTTATAATGACCTTATTGATTAACTTCGATTCATGATGCAATGCTGCCATACTGTTAATACCTACCTGACACCTGTCTGTCTAAAGAAACCTCACATTATGTTTTATGAAAGAGCTGGAGGGACAGTTCATCCCCAAAATCTAAAAATACATATTTTCCTGTTACCTGTAGTGCTGTTCATGTCCCCATACTGTATAATGGAACTAGATGGCACTTGGCTTCTGGTGTTTAAAGGTGCAATATGTGAACTATGGAATTCACACTCAAAACAAAGCTTATCACCAGTGTTACCACTAACCGCTGCCAACTGTTGCTGCTGTTGTTAGCTAGTAACCTGCTTAGCTGTGCATCTAGCCATCTGGACTGACAGCTCCGAGAACCAGTGTAGTGTTGGTGTTTAGACTGTTAAAGCTTTGGACTGGGCGGGCCGGGGCTAGCTGGTTAGCAAGCTAACTTCATTAGATATCTCTGCAACAATATACATACTGTAAATGTCATAACGTCAAAACTTCTGTGTTGATCACTTTCACTTGATGATTTTTGAAGTAAAATTCTTACATAATGCACCTTAAAAGCACAAAAAAAATAGTCAACAGCAATGTCTCTTTTTAAGAAATCATGACCCTCGAGATAATCCATGGCAATTTCATGTGGGAACTATTTTCATTCCAAAGAGCTATACTTACCAATCATATCACTACTCAGAAAAAAGCATGCATCTCACGGACTAGAGGCCTTTGCTAGTGACAGAACTGGGTATAAACATTAATGGCGTCTTTTCTCAGCCTAACAAACTAGCCTGTCTCAAAGAAAACAGTTCCTACATGAAACAGCTAACAACAAAGTCCATGGATGAATCATTAACCAGGTGATGATTTCTGGAAAGAGACCATGCTGTTCATTTTTTAAAAATGTTTTTGTTATATGTCTTTTTGATTTTGGGTTGAACTGTACTTGAGATTGAGCAAATTAGTCTGAGCACTGTTAGGTTGGTGTAATGGGCTTTTATTAGCGTTCACTGCAAAATGGAGAAAATGACCTAACAAGCGACAGACTGCCAGAAATATTCCTGTCTACCTGTTGGGCCACCTTTAGGGTCAAACTAACACAATACAGTATATCGGCTCCAATATGGACAAAGATCCTATGAGGACCAACACTTATAGATGAAAGAATTGATTAAAGTTGACTGTAATGGAAGTGGAACAGTTTTGATTGTATAAGCTGCTGTTGAAATTGCTGTATCAGCCCTGTAGCGGCCATATGGTTGGTTTTGTAAGGATGGAACTGGCAGCCATGATGCTCTTAGTCATGATGCCTCTGAATAGAGTTTGGGTTTAGGGAAGCAAATGTATATTATGAACACCATCTGATCACTATGGGAGTATGCTGCACAGTCAAACAATATACTGTGATTTCTTTTCTTTTTGCCAATTGTTGCCCTGAAAAGATGATGAATTGAAAAGAAGCCACAGACGCATTGGTCTGGATGTAAATCACAGCGAATTTGGACAAAGCCTCTTACAAATGTGCAGAACACTGCAAAAACACCTCATGGGTCACACTCAAAGCTTCTTATCTGACCATATATTATGTTGCAGCGTACAGATCCAATATGGTGGCTGTCAAATTCAACAAGGTTGGCTGATTTTTTTCCACGAATTATTCTCAATGATTAATGGTCTTATTACTATAGCCGCCCCTCCCTCCTCCTCAAACGCACACAAGAGAGATACAAGTATGTGATTAGAGGGCTGGAAATGAGGAAAGAGGAGCAGTGCAGAAAATAGAGGGAGACAGAAGATGGAAAAGCAGAGAGAGAGAGGAGACGGGGAGTGGCTGACAAAACTAACAACATAAAACCGATCTCACAGTGGATGTGGGAGTCCTTCCACAGATACACGGATTGATGTCTTTTCTTACAGCAGCTCTGGGGTCTTTTAACTTTTACAGCAGATAAATGAGACACAAGCTTTTTCACACGGCATAATGAAACAAAACAAGAATGAACTGTGTAAGGAAAAAACGGGACACATTTACATAACGCATATTATTGTTGAATTAGCAGTGATAAGGACTGCATTTGCACTGTTTAGTCCTCGTGATTTTGCTTTGGCAGCTGGGGGTAAATAACTTAGCGCTACAACAATAGGCAAGGCAGAAATAAATAAATAATAAACAACAACAACAACAACAACAAACAAGCACTCCGAGCGGAGCCTGGCATTTGGGTGCTCTATATACTACAGCGTTCATCTAGAAAACAGCACATCATTGATGATTTAGAGTCGGATTTCAGTATTTTCTTTGTGCGCTTATGCAGAGGCCTACTTGTATATGCATGTTTGTGTGGGCGTGCATGAGACAACGCGCTCTGTTAGACAGTGGCTGTATCTTAATCTGACATATTGTTGAAACACCTTTACTGTTTCGCAGACGGAACCTCAGCTCTGTTTTCTCGTATGGGAGAAATGTAGCCTTCTACCTCCGCAGATTTGTTCAAACATGTTTTGTGTTATAAGGTCAATGCAGCACACTTCCCCGAAAGAAGTGGTTCATTTGGGGTGAAATAGCATCTGTTCCTTCTGTTTGCATGATGTGATATGGCATTTTCATGGTTTGCTGAACACAAACTTCCTTGTAATTGGTTTGTTTTCCTCGCAGCAAATGCAATAACCCCTGTTGGAGGTGATTGCCTATTATTAAGTGTGAGAAGAGATGGGAATGTTTGCAGCGCAGTTGATCTACATTTGTTTGAGACCTGTAAACGATGTTGTAGTTAGTTTGAAATGCAGCAGATGAGAATGACATTAATTTACACACTGAAATGTTTTAACACATCACTACAAGATACTAAATAGTTCATTATATCCTATACATCAAAATGTGTTTCCTCATCATCACTCTGGATTTTGCAGCTGAGTGAACACCACAGTGAAAATTATCAGTCATACTGCCACATGGCAACACTTATAAGGTTCACACAAATGTTAGTAGTTACTAAAGGAATCAGGAAAAAATTCATAATTAATGAATCATAAATGAGTAATTCCTGAATAACTGATTTGAGGACTATATAGCAGATAAACATGGAGAGCAGGCTGGGAGATACTGTATTCATTGATCATTGGGTAATGATTTGTTCATAAATATCTATGAATGGACATACTGACCACTCTCTCAGTGAGTTGTTCCCGATAACCTGTGAACCAGCTGCTTAGTGGCACAAACTAGCAACGACTCATTAAGGACTAATTACCTAATCGTTAGTTAGCTAGTTAGCGCGCTATGTTTCCTTATGTTTCACGAAAGAGTAACTGTAGATTAAGACATTAGCAATTAATGCTTCTACCTGGTAACTGCTCAGTACTGTGTTCAATTTAAGAGTACCTAATGATTAGGTAATTAGTAATAAATTAGTCTACCTGCTAACTATTCAGTATTATGTCTCAGAAAAGAGTAACTAATGATTAAGTAATTAATGAGTCTACTCGGTAACAATAATATGTAACTGATAATTATGTTTCACTTTACATGAAGGTGCACAAAAGAGTAACTTATGATTAAGTAATGATCAATTAATGATTCGTCCCTGGGTTGTGCCACTCAGCGGCTCATTCATACTTACTCATGAACAGCTGATTAGGAGGGTGGTTTTGAATGTTGATTCACAGATATTCATGAATGAATCATTACCTAACGATTCATTAATAGAGTATCTGCCTGTCTGTTCTGTAGTAACTCATAATTACTTTTTAGTCTAAGAATCAAATATAATTATTCAGGATATTTTGTTATTATAGTGCTATATATTTGTTATTGTATAATTCCTTTTCCTTTATCCTTACTGATTCATAATTCATTGATTATCAAGTCATTCTTGATTAATTTCTTTACTCACTCACTCAATTACTCACAATTTTGTGTACCTTATTATAAAGTGTAATCTATCACATGGAATGTTTTATGTTCATAGTTTGTTTTTGTATCAGTGCTTTGTGTAACCCTCTGTTTAATTTCATCTTTGTATTAAAGTCATGTATAATTATGAATAATGAGGAGTCAAAAAATGTTTTTTGCTGCATGCAGCGCCCCCGCTAGGACTTCTGTAATTTGTAAAAACAAGTGCAGAGTGATGAGGAGAAACAGTGTTCCTGCAGAACTGAACAGATGCACAGAGGACAAGCATCAGCAGAGCAGAGACGCAGACCCACCAGGACGAGAAAAAGTGAAGAACTGTCCACACTTTAGATTGGAAATCTAAATAATTAGACAAACAACACAAAGTGCACAAACAAGCAACTCTCTCTTACTGCAGCAGTGCACCGAGTGAGGAGCTGAAACAAACTCAAGTCTTTTGTCCTCTGAGTTCAATGAGTAATCAGTCAGTGGTTCTTTCTCCCAGATTATCTGCAAACCTATAATTGCATTTTATTTTGCGTCTATTTGCAAATTCACCCCAGTCCCATTTGTTCTACGATGACTCACTCAGAGGGGCAGAGGGAAGCTCACAAAGGCCAAAGTCACTGCCTCAAGTACGCTTTTCTTTTTATTCTTTGGAGCAAAAACTGCCTGCTAACGTCACTCAAGCTACTGCAGACACTCTCCAAAAATATCACTTCTGTTAGACTCCTACATGAAGGCAACATTTTTAAAAAGGAACAGGGTTGGAGAGAATAAAGTCTCATTCCAGAGTGTGACACTTTTGACACTGCAGGTCTTCAAGAAATCAACATTCCTGCAAATAAGCTTTGTGACGTTATTGTGTGACGAGAACAGCTGCCGATTCATTCCGAGTCCAGTCGCTGTCTAATTAACATCGTATACAAAACAATCTAACTTCTGACTTTTTCACTGCAGCAGCAGAACTTTAGTTTACCAGAAAGATTGAGAAGCATGTACAGTTCAGCACAACGGGCGACAGCATCAGTCTCGAAACAGCCAAAGTATGTCCACAACCTCCCTCCTTTCTCCTTCTTCCTTTTCTTTGATTTGAAAACAGTAAGCGGGTTAGATGAAGGATGGAAGGGACAGACAGTATCAGAAAAGGGGAAGAAAGTTGATGGCAGAGGGAGGGAGATAAGGAAGGAGTGGGGTGAGTTAGAGACAGAGGAGGATGGAGGAAGAGATGGTTGTGACTAGAAAGGTGTGATGCAAGAAGCAGGAAGAGTCCCTAATTAGTTTTTTTAGCTCAAACTTCAATCTCTCACTGTGACCTTAATAAACAGATGATACACACACACACACACACACACATACGCATACACAAATCCATGGCCGCATGCGCACCCACATTCTTGCACACGCACACAGTGTGATGAAAGTGTTACCTCAGCATTTTCCAGCTAAATGTACTCATTAGCCTAGTTGCACATGGCTGCCTGGGAAAACAACAAAGTCAGCTCCAGAAAGCAGAAAGCATTCATCTAAGAGGCTGTCAGAGTGGGAGACAGAGAGCAGAGGTCTCAGCACTACCACAAACTCGTGGCTGCATTATTTTCTCAGAGACTGACTCAGATTAGATGCTATTACACACTTTTTCCCGCCATGTGTTTATTCAAGGAATTTTTTTTTCTACTTCTCCCCATGAGCAGTCCCAAATAACGAATGCTTTTACCATCAGGTTCAATTAAGCAGCTCTAACTGTGTTTATTTTTCTATTTCAAACTGGTGTCCACACTTACATACTACAATCCTTGTTAGGGTCAGGACCTGAAGCAACTCTATAGGCACGACTACATTTTATACACTGATATATGTAGCAATTTTTTTATACTCCTCGTAACATTTACCAGTCAAGAAGTGCTTCGGCTTATTGCACAGAGAGAAAGCACAAAACAAGAACTTCTGCAGTCAGGGCTTTCTCTGTCTACCTTTCTGAGCACCTGTTGCTCAGCCCAGTCACCAAACCACAGTAATGTTCAAGGTTGACATGTGTACCAAATGTGGCATTTTCTCTTTCATGTTATATAATTATGAGCCATCCGTGGCAGCAAGAGTAGGAGGAGATGGTGGTGGCATTATTACAAGCCAAAAAGGCTGCCACCGACTAACCGCAGTTCAAATCATGAATGACTGGATATTTTTAGGAACGCATGGACACATTTCCACCGGTTTTGATTGTGACAAAACCAGGTGTTTTTTTTAAGACACCATGGAGACATTTCCATCCATTTTTGTGACGTCAAAATTGGGTGTTTTTTTCAAGAAGAGAAACATTTCAACCTAAACAAACGGGAAGTTGCAATTTTAAACTTTAACAGCAAGTGTATCTGCTTTTAAATTATGAGGTTAACCAATTGTTTGGTCTATAAAATGTCAAGAAATTATGAAAAAAACGCATTACAATGGCCCAGGGTCCAAATTAATGTCATCTTATTTTGTCCAACCAACAAACAAAACCTAAAGACTCTTCATTCACTATCATGACTGACTGAGCGAATCCTTATATTTAATGAGCTGGAACCAACAAACATTTTGCTCGATGAAGGACTGAAACAATTTATAGACAACCAAAAACCGTTGACAATTAACTTTCCTTCGATTGACTTGACTATTCCTTGCAGGTCTATTTGGAAATACATACAAATGCGTAGCGTAGCGTAGCGTGTGGGGGGGCGCAGATCATCCAAAACACAAACACCACAGAGCGTTCTACATGAGGTGTAAAATGAGTGCTCCAGTCATAGGACAGTGGCTGTCCCATGGTAAAAACTCAGTCCAATATCTATCCATGCATCCATCAATTACAGTTTTTATGTACAATCCTGTACATAAAAAATGTAATGTATGGGCCGATTGCCGCACATGCAGGGAGAAAAGACTATCACACAAACAGACTTCACTTGACCTGCATGTTTTCAGGCTACAAGGAGGATACCCCCACGGTCACCCAGAGAAAACGAGACTTCCACACAGTAGGGATTCATACGCCGGGACTCCGTTAGCCGTAACCCTAACCCTAACCCTAACCCTGATCGACCACGCCGTCCATCCGATCAAACCTTAACGTACCAAATGTGAGTCCAACAAGGGAAGTAAGTGCCAACAGGAAGTAAAACTCAGCTGCCACCTGACTGCAGGGGCACAGTCATCTGACAGAGCAAGTCAAGTGTCAACTTTAGACGTTTGTGACTTCTCACTCGTGGAGCAAGATGTCACAGAGGCACAGTTTTGTTGACAGCTCCTGGGATCAGTCGCTGTTTTGAGACAAATATCTGCAGTTTAAATTCTGATATCTGTTATCTGTCGGGTAGATATCTGCTTTTCCTGCTCCAGGTCAAGTACTAGCACATGGTTTTATTTTTGTCCATCTGCAAAGGCAAACAGCTCTTTTATACCGTCTTTTCTAGTTAGTGAATTGTTGGACAGTGTCACACACTCACCAGAGTCCAAAGGGGCCCTTTAACTGTGGCAATGACCATCTGATTCAAAGGCTGAGCTCCTGGCAGGATCTGCTGGGCGAGAGGTGTTTATGAGTATTTCTGGCTGCTTTTGATTATATTCCAGCCTAACATAAAGCTTCAGGCTCATGTTTGGAGTCATGAGACTTGGTGGTTTCAAAGGGACCGGGGTCTCCAGAGGAGACAGACAGACAGACAGACAGACAGACAGACAGACAGACACACAAAACACATGGGAGAGAGGGAGGAGACAGAAAGATTGTTTGCCAAGTACTTTAGCTTATAAATTTGTCAACATTTCTTTCTGTTCTTGAAGTGACAGTGCAGTAACACAGTTTCTTTCCAGACACTAAATTAGCTCCTCTGAGACTCCTTTGCCCTTTGTTAAAGTAAAGACCGAGGTGAGCCGGGGAACACAGGAGTTTCTCATCCCACTCGTGAACAACGCCTGCATGAGTTAAAAGGCCTGGCCCGAGCTCGCTCTGGGCACAGAGAACAGTTGGAAGTCGAGTTGGAACAGAGCATCATCGTTCAGCTTTTAAGGAAGACTAAAGGCACTCTCTATGTAAAAATACACTGTAGAGGCCAGTGTGACACAAACAAACTCGAAAAATGAGGCAGGTTTCAGTCCTTGCTCTCTCTCTCTCTCTTTCTCAACGCTCCACTCGTGCACAGTGATCGATCAAAGCAAACACACAGGACAACCACAGGCCTCGTGCAAGTCCCAGCGCCATGATGCAGCCACACTCACAAGAGAAGAAGGGATGAGAGGATATCTTTTCACAGGATGAGAATGTTCTTCCATGTTTTACATTGTGTTAAAGCTGGTATCTAGTAAAATGTACCAGCCAATTATACAATCAGGAGAAAAAACAGAAGTAATTATATAACATACTAATTGGTCAGCTTCTGCAACTGCTACTTTTGTTGTTTTTCTTACATTTTTGAACATGTGTGTATGAAAGAAAGTGTGTATAGTCTCAAGTATCTATCCATCCGTCCGTCCGCCCGTCCGTCCAAAGACACGATGGCCTGGGGCTAGCTGGGAATTTACTGTAACTGTGTGTAAACTGCGCTGAATGGTGGATTCCACGTTTTCCAGCACATTTACTTGAGTTAAGTGATAAAACAATGGAGGCATTCAAGAGGTTGGGCTCATATTTACTTTTCACGACCAGTCAGTCATGATTCAAAAGGGTGTATTTACAACAAAAGAGTTAAATCATTAGCGCTGCAGAAACACATTTAATACTTATTACCCCTCCCGTTGCCTCACATAAGTCTCTAAAAAGATTTAGTCTATTTGTTTGCATTATAATACTCTTTACTGTGCTTGGTTATTGTTAAACGGATGAACAAAATCTGAGAGTGTGGGATCAATTTTCATCCGCAGTGTGGTGCGATTTAAAGGTGAATGCTTTCACATCACGGGTGCAGGAAATATATTCATTTAGATTATGATTGAGAAGCACAGCGTATTAATTGAGACCCAGTGGTGGCGTGATAATTGAGGAGTTCAATTTATACATATTCATTACTCCATAATGTGCTGTATATATAATCTGTGAGAGCTGAGCTGGAGATGCAAACAAGCTCCCAGTGAAATGTTTTAATTGGCCTGTTCTATTTCCATTTCAATAAGATGTCCCCTCCTCTCCTCTTCTCCTCCCCTCCCCTCCTCTCCTCTTTTGTCCCCTCCACTCCTCTCAAGCTGTCCTGTCTGATATCTGACATGTTGGCTCCCTCTCTTCTTCCTGTTAATGGACCGGTTAACTCCATAATTTGGAGCTGTATGTGGGGAGATGAAGACGAGTGTATGTGAATGGAGGGAGTTTGTGTGCGACTGGATGCAGTAGGACAAGAGTAACACAGGAAGTCGAGGACGAGGAGGAGATGGGGAGATGAAAGGGGAGACATGAAAGGAGATGGGACGGAGAGAGAGAGAGAGAGAGAGAAGTTGGAATTTCGTGAACACTACAAGTGGAGCTCTGGCAGCAGAGATGAGATGTACTTCTGATCAGAAGCCATTACAGACCGACCACCAAAACTGTAATCCAAAGTTATTCAGAACAGGGCCATCTTATCGGCCCTTAAATACGGATATCTCGACAGTTTTGAGAGTTTTGTAACCTTCAAATGTAAATCTACAGGGGTTGATGCTAATGTGTGATGCCACGATAAAGCAACACAAAATAAATCCTGAAAGTCATGTTGGCAATGACGTTTAGGAGCTTGCGCTCATAAAGTCCAACTGATCATTTTTTCTGCTCCCCAAACACATCTGGAAGCCTTTGTGCAGTCAGTTAGAAATACATAATAAATAAAACTTATTATAAAAACAAATCAACATGGTGTTCGTACCATCTCATGTACATTTACATAAATAGGAGCAGCAAATCCGGGTACTTTGCCCTTGTGTCATGCCTCTGCCTCATTTTGGGTGAAAGCAGTCCCTCTACTGACAGTAAATGCAAATTCTGAGGTCCTAGCCATTTTATGACTATTCCCAGATAGCATCAGGATTTGGGCAACTACTGGCAAAGGTATGGCACTGCTGGCTTCGTCTGAACTGGAACAAAATGGACGTGCGCCTAAAGTTGCATTAAAAAATGCAAATAAAGCACAAATATCACAAATTAAAATATATCTAATCCTAGAGTAGCCAATGTGATAAACGTTGAGTACAGACCGAATATCATAAATCATATATGGGCCACTTTGGCAAAACATGGCACAGTTGACAAAGGCTGGTGTAAACCAAAAGTGACCCATGTGTGACGCAGCATCTGTGGCCTGATTATCTAAATACATATCTGGGCCAGTTTTGGCAAAGATATGGTAGAGTAAACATTGGTTAATCTGGATGTGGACCTAAACGGGCCACATATGACATGGCAAATATGGCCCACATGAAGTTGAACAAATTTGGGCCACTTCGGATTGAGATGTGCAACAAATCCAATGGCTAGACAAGCAAACAATGACGCTGTTCTGTTATCGATCTGCAATCGGTGTCATTATATAGAAAACGTGGGGATCTGGAGATGGCCTGGCACCTCAGATCTCTTCTTTTACTGTCTTTTGTCCTTTGGGGAAAGGAAAGAAAATCAGAAGTGACATATTCCTCTTGTCTATGTGTGCACTTATTGGCCCCTGCTGCATATCCCCAGATACCCTCAAAAGTAGACAATGTATTATATAACAGAACCAAGACAAAAACGTTATGTCCATAATTAAATAAATCATCATTTTAAGCTTGGGATTTGACAAACCTGGAGAGTAAACTTTAAACACACATTGAGCAACAAAACAAGATTAAGCTTTAAGGTGAACAAAAGATTCTAGGATACTAAAAGAAGCTGGGGGAACTGTCAATACTATTTCAGGATGACAAGCGCATTCTTGTCAGCTAAACAAAAGAGTTGACTTTTAACAAAAAGCAATAACCAAACTTGTATGTAATATTAACAATAATGATGGAATATATACATTTGAATGAATAACTCTACAATAATCTTAAAGGGAATGTCTATGAACTAGAACCACACTGTGTGAACTCATAATTGCTGCAAACCAAAAAAAAAAAAACTGTGTAAATATGCAACGACTTCTTGAAAACTGCAGTAAAACAGTTTCTCCTCTGAAGGATGGAGCAGCGATGTTTACGAGTCATAATGTTCAGTGCTGGAGCCTCATCATGCATGGCTTCACTACAAACAGCACCCTCTCAATTCAGCCGAGTCAGGAAGCATATTTGCTTCAACTATCCACCAGTGAAAAACCTCTGGCCACAACTGAAATGATTCCAGTTTGATCGCTGATATTTAGATGCAGATGAAGGAGGAAGGGGGGAGGAGAGTCGTATGGATGAGACGGAGCAATGGATGAAAAGAAAACATGGCGGAGAGGAAGAAACCTATCCTGCCCCCTTAATCCAAACCCTTCTCTTCTATCCCCCTCTTGCCTCTTTTCCTCTCTTTTCTCCTTGTCTAAGTTTGTTTAAATTTCCCTTCTTTTTCTCTCCTTTTTCTCTTTCTGTCCTCTTATTTAACACAAACAGCCTCTTCTTTTCTCCCATCACTCCTGGCCTCTTTCACTCTCCTCCTCTTTACCTCCTGGAGTCCCTACTTCTCTTTTTTCCACCACCCCCCCATCAGCCCCCTTTCTCATCCCTCCCCTTGCTTCCATCTCAACCCCTTCTTCTCGCATCTCCCCCTCCGTATATTCGTCTTTGTGTACCCTGCCATTCTCCGTGCTGCCCCAGGCTGAGACATATGGCGCTCTCCTCTCTGCTATTGTCATCCATTAACACAGTTGTCGGTGGGAATTACAGACACATAGCGCAACATGCAAGGCTGTGCTCCGGCTTGTGATGCCGGAGACAGAACAAGGCAGGCAAGAATGTAAGGTGTCTTAAAAGGGCAAGAAAAGAAATCTGATACAGTGCTTTTCAGAGACAAAATGTCTTGGAGAATCTGTGGTAAAAGATTAACACAATAACTTACATCGTTTTAATGTAAATTATGTACTTCTCGCTCATTAAGCCACACGTTTGTAAGAATAAAAATCTCTATATAGCCACTTAGTTGATGAATCCACAATGAATCAAACACACTCTACCTGATGGTTGACCGTTTTGTATTGCTAGTGCAGTTAGCTTCTTGCACATTTTGTCTGTGAGCAGCCCAAACAAACATAAATAGCCTGTTTCAGTGAAGTGACCACGTGGAAGCACATCGTCTCAATTGATAGCCAATAACATCAGAAAATGTTATTAGCTGTTGCTACTCAGGCACTGAGTAAGACACTGCCGGAATGTAATGCATTACATATATATCTAGTTACTATAATTTGAGAGTAATAACTTACTTTACAATACTACTGTCTGTCTCTGACACTACTTTTGCGAACTGGTGGCGTCTATTAAACAAACTGAACAACTGAATCATGGAGTCAAACCAAACCATATATAGCAGTTTTATAATGACAAAAATGTAAACATTTATACTGTTGTCAGATTCTCTGAACTAAGCTTAGTAGCTTAGTTTGAGCTTCTTAGCTTAAACAGTTTGCCTGTTTGGATCTTAATACCTGAAATAATATGACAGAAAATCCTGTTAGAAACACTCTGTTACTGCTTAAAGTAACATATTACTGTCAAATGTTACTTTACTATTGAATCTAATGACATAACAACTGCAAGCGCAAAATCCCTGGGGTAGTAAATGACAGTACAGAGTAAGCTAATGAGCATTACATGATCCCAGCTGGCATGTTAACAACTCATATTCCAGTAGCTTAGTATCTGGTTACTACAGTATTAGTTAGTTATTACAGTAGTAGTTAGTAGCCCTACTACAAGTATTCTACTATTTTAGCTAGCTAACTGCCTTGATGTGTTGACATTTTCTTTCTTTAAGCAAGTTTGAACTTGGGTTTAAGCAGGGGCGTCACTAGGTTTTAAGGACAGGGGAGGTTACAGATTACATTTTGGGCACATATGTGACTAAAATGGTTGTAATTTCAACTCCTGAAAAATATTACTTAATTACTTGTATTAAATTAATATTAAGATACTCTTGAAAATATTTGGGTCAGACTAATTTGGCTTTTATATATATATTGGCTTTCTCCACTTTCTAATCATTAGTCTCCTCAATAAAAGCTCAAGTTAAATAAG
>OMLP01025294.1:0-13479 GCA_900302685.1 Spondyliosoma cantharus | reverse complement strand
GAGTCTATTTATCCAAGGTCACGGGGAAAACTATTATTCCGAATGCTTTAACTGCTCTATTTGGTGTGTTGCCGCCTGCACTTTGTCTTCCCTCTAACAAAAAGGACCTGATAGCGTTCTCATCCCTGCTGGCCAGGAGGCTGATTCTGCTGAGATGGAAAGGTTCATCCCCGCCTTCACATGTACACTGGATTAAGGAGGTGCTTTATTTTCTTAAACTGGAAAAGATCAGGTTAACCCTGTCTGGATCTGAGAGGTCCTTTGCAAAGACTTGGGACCCCTTTTTTTCATATGTCAAAAGTACAGAGTGTCATCTTGATCTTGACTGAGAACCTATTTTGAAAAATGTTTTGTTTAATGTATTATTTATTATTGTCAATCTTGTCTCTGTTTTCTTCTTAAGGGGATGTGTGCCAGGGGAGGGGTACGGTAGGGGTGGGGGTGAGGGGTTCAATTGTTTGTGTTTGTCTTGCTTTCGTTGAGTTTAAAAAACAAACTATTTTGTGCAGATATTTCTGATTGTAAATATTGTACATTTGGGAAAGCAATAAAGAAAGTTGAAAAAAAAAAAAATTAAATTAAAGACACTCGTCGTAGCGGAGGTAATAGCTCTGCTGAGTGCCATTGTGGTAATAATAATATTACAAATATATTTAAGACATTTTAGACTGTTCACACCAGGAAGTGTCTCTGACACATCTTTGTAAAATATATTTGTTTCTTGAGTCTTGGTTACCTGGTTAATACTCACATGATAAGTGCCAACTTGCTAGCAAGCAGGGAACATGCTTATATTAGTTCAACAACTGTCTTAAGTTCTTTCTTTTTCCTCTCTACTGTTCTCTTTACTCCTCCTGACCTGCAGTTCATCGTTATTCAATAAAAAGCTACTAAAGAAAAAATTGTTAGCTTATTGGCTAACAAGATATTAAGATAATAAGTCTTCCTATCTGCTATATAAACCATGTCTGACCTGTTTAAAACTGACCTCTGACCTGTTCTTACTTGCTGAGCGTGGAGGGGGAGCCTGAGCGGTGGAAATGGACGATCTGCCACTTCCCATCGCGGCGGTGCCACACCCTAGTCTCCTCTGATTGGGCAGTGCGAGGCGTCCCGTTGGCGTCAATGTACTGCGTCACTCTGATGTAGGCGATGCAGGCGGCCTCGTCCCCGACCAGGTGGATGTGAGGGTTCAAGATGGTGGTGTGGACCGGTTTACTGTTCTTAGACCACACTGAGGAGAGATGGAGACAGTTACCTGGACAGGTAGTACTAAACATGACTGGCTATTTAATTAGATGCTCCTGTTATTGTCTCCACACCAGGTATCATAAGTTATAAACCAGAGTGGGACAGTCAGTCATGCAGGAAGTTCGGTTCAACTCACAGTTTTCAAAATAAAAGCGGTGGAAGTCTAGGCCTTCAACCAGATTCCCCAATGCCTCGGGCTCGAACGCCGTCACAGCTGGGTCACACATTTTACTGTGAAGAAAATGAAAATTCCAGAATAAGAGTCTTAATCTCTGCTTGCAAAATATAGTGTGACTTATACCAGTTTTTACAAACTGCACGTTTGTTTACTTTCTGTCAACGCTACAATAATGTGACGTTGGCTTCCTACATTTGTGATTCACATTAGTTTTTCTTCCTGAAAGCTAGGGTTTATTGAGGCAGTGGAAAACAGCAAAACGCAAGCTTAAGTTTGAAATGTCCAACCCAAAAAAATCTCATCTCTTTCCTTCAGAGTCACTCCTCTGAAAGACATGAACGCAGACTGCCTGACTACCGACTGTCTTGTTGCTAGTTCGCCATGTTAAACACATTATATTAGCTTTTTATGCTAATAAATACAAACAACTGCCTAAATACGTACCACAGTCCGAAAATAACTGACTGATTGGTCTGCTAGCTGCATGGCTAACTGATCTAACAAACTAACGGCAGCTACAGTTAACTTATTTCACATTATATATTTCAATAAGTTTACATTGAAAACATTGACTTTGTAGAAATCTGTCTTCATTTTGACATTAAAAAAAGTGTTTTTTTTGTAAATTCTTATCAAAAATGCCAAATTATATTGACCATGACTCCATTTATTAAAACAAAGGTATGTATGTAGCGCAGGTATGTAGACAGATAGACAGGTACCCTGTTCAATTGTTTCATATAGGCTGAATAAGATGAGTGGATGGGCTTATTAGAGGCCACATTTATTGGATTTTTTCCTTTTATTTGTCAGGGCATTTGAATCATTAATTGTTTTCGGGATATTGAGAGATTTTCTACAAATATAGCAAAACATGCTTTTAGAATAACATACCAACCCCAGCTTAAACAATATGTTCAAAGCTAACTGTGAAAAGTGAAGTAATTGACTGGAGGCTGAAAAAGTAGCGTGATCACTCAGGTTGGATGTGAATATAATGTCACTGTCAAGTTCACAGGAAGATAAGAGACAGGGGATTAAAGAGATGGTGCGCACGCGTGTATGTGTGTGTTTGTGTGTGTGTTACATACGTGTAGCTCTCAAAGTCTCCATTGCTGATTGCCTCAATAAGTTGCTCAGTGACTTTAATGATGTCCTGTTTCCTCACTGACAGACGGACAGGCAGACAATCAGACAGACAGGTTAGTATCATCGTTGTATCAATTTTGCATCTTAGCCGAATCCTCTTTATGCTTTTAAAAACCTGTCAGTCATTAACGAACAGAGCTGTGAACACTGTGTGTGTGTGTGTGTGTGTGTGTGTGTGTGTGTGTACCTCTGGTGTCTTCATCCTCTATAGTGGTGTTTGTGCTCTCAGATGATTCCTACAACAACAACATGAGTCACAGTGATGATGTTTCACACAGATTTGACTTCAGACTGCTGTGATGCTGATATCACCCACACAAACAACAGGAAGGCTGCTGCTCATTCTCAGCTGTCACAATCACCCTCTGATTGGCTGCCAAATCTTAAGAGGGACGCCAGGTTTATCAAATATCAGAGGGAAGATACCAACACATGTGATGACGACCCTCGACCGGCAAGTGTTTTAGTTTAGTTTTTTGTCTGTTTCTGAAAAATATGTTTATATGTTAATTTTGTGTCATTTAATAAAACTAGCAGCTGTGTTACTGAGCTAAATGCAAACATGCTCACGGTGAAAATGCTAACATTGTGATGTTTTGCAGGGAGCTATGATAGCCATGTTCACTATGGTATTTTAGCATGTAAGCATTCTAACATTAGCCAGTTAGCAGTAAAGGTAACACACAAAAGTTGGTTAATAGTTATTTTATAGTTGACTTACATGACATGCTTTAAAAAACATTTGTTAAAGGTGCAATATGTTAGAATTTTACTTTGAAACATTCAAAAGTAATTTAGTGTGAATAAATACCAGTTTTAGCATGATGATAAAGACCTTCCTGTGCTTTGTTGCAGATTACCACTTTGTACCTCAAGACACAATGGTCTGATAATAAAGCTCAGGCCTCCAGTGGTGGGCAATGACTGATAGGACTGCTAGCTGCAAGGCTAACTGAGCTAACAAGCTAATGTCAGCTACAGTTGGCGGGTACTCTGGTAATATTATCCTCTATTTTTTATGAATTTGACAGGTGTTTTGACAGTATTTATTTTAAATTTGCAACTGATGTTTATAATACTTTGTAAATGGTTAATAAATACCATGTGGTTAATCTATAAACATTATTTGGAGGGCTGTTATGACGTTCTAAGTGATACATTTTTACAATTGCATGAAGAATGGTTAATAAAGTTTTATTTTGTTTGTTTAAAGTACAGAATTAACAAAAGTGTAACTAACTATAATTTACCATTTAATCATGATTGTTAATTAAAGTGTTAACTTTACTGCTAATTAGTTAATTTTTGCATGCTAACAGGCTAAAACACCAGGGTAAAACCTAAAAAACCTGAACATTTCAGCATGCTGGTGTTAGCATTTGTAACATCATTGCAATTTACTAATGATGTTTATTATAAAGTATTAACACAAAGAACACAAAGTGGGGATGTTATTGAGTCACCAAAGTTATTACAATTTATTTTGAGTGGAATAATAATAACAATAATAATAATGATAATGATAATAATAAAGTCTTCACCTTGACTCCGTCGGCCTTCTTGTTGCTTCCACTCTTACCTCCTGAACGAGGGATGACAATGAAGAGAAAAAGAAGCAGCAGAGTCAGAAAGAAAGGAACAAAGGCAGAGAAGAGGAGAGACGGCATCGTACCAGCAACTCGCTGCCTTCAAGCCAACTGACAGAAATACTTCAAAATAAAGGAAAGAAAAATTGATCCCAAAGAATAAGAGTTTAGAATTAAAAAAAGAAAAAGAAAATGAATGAACAGCAAAAACAGCCTTGACTGTCTGACTTGTCTTCTGTCTGTCTGTATGCAGGGACAGACAGATTCAAGAGTTAAACAGACAGACAGACAGGTGGAGGGAGGTCCCGGCGTCACATGTGGGTCACTCAGAGAGTAGAGGCCAAATTTAGTTTGAGCTTGAGATAGTTGGAGAGCAGAAACACAGAAACACATTCCTGAATGTTCACACTGAAACATCAGCTTCAAACACACTGAGGAGGCTGAATGTTGGACCCTCTCACAGACGGAAATACAGCAGGAAGCATTTTATCATGTGAGCTGACAGGTTCAGACGATTTCTATGTCAGATGATCAAAGACTCCTAGATTGTTGCTGTGATTCGATGAGATGTGTAGGAAATGTAAGAGAATCTAAACAGATGACGGCATGAGAAGCTTTATGTGAAAATGTAATTTCCTCCTTCACTTCACCAAGTTTACAGTGAAGAGCTCTCTGTGCTCATATTGGTCAACATCAACAACCTGTCGTCTAATTTGTCAACTCAGCAAGACAGGACAAAAACATTCTGTCGTCGTGAGGCGTCCAGATGAGACCTCGGCTGTCGTCCCTTATGATTCACTTCACCAGCCAAACAGACATTTCGTCTGCGGACTGATATCAGGTTGACGTCTCATTACTGATTCATATTAACAAACGTTGAAGCTGAGTTGAAGCAGAATTCTGTCTAATTAAACAATATTTGGATAATTTGGTCAATTCTAATAATTTAACAGTGTTACATGGTTCATCTGGAGCAGGTGAATATCACACCCTGTCCGACCAAAGACGAGGGGCGATTAGGGCGATTGAATATTTATCCATTGTACTCAAAGTGCATGGATTCAAATCCCATCCTCTTTGCACTTGATGTATCTTTAATCTGTCAGCATACTACCAAACCTTAACTAATATTCACACTATGATTCTCATCTGACTTAAAGAAGATACTCGCTATGTTTGTCATTCATGTCCAGCTAGAAGGCTGTGTCTTGTTCAGAATTGATTCGAAGACAATCTTGTCAGAGCTGTGTGTTTTATTGCTTGATTTGTTTGGAAAAAAAGTCAAAGCACTTCCACGTCCACCGGTAAACAAATTGGCTGACCTCAAATTTGTCAGGCATGTCCCAGTGTTAAGCAAGCAGATGCACTAAATAACACAGATGGCTTGTTGCCATGTAACAGTCCATGTAACTCTCTGTGATTCCTGGCTGATTGCTTCCTTTGATAGCTCAGTTGGTAGAGCGGAGGACTGTAGGTGGACAGAGGCAGTTATCCTTAGGTCGCTGGTTCAAATCTGGCTCGAAGGATGGACTTTTCATATGTCTATGTAGGTTATTGGAAAGCAGTTAATTTGACAGCTGTGGATTTTGTTGGTTGATTTATTCAGATGCAGGAAGGTTGTCCACATCCAGCTGCACACTTAGTTACAGATGTCAGCATTGGCAGGTACACAGTGCAGCCAAAGAGAGGTTGTGTTGGTCGTGCCGTGACCCAAACCACTAACAACACCATCTGAGTTGATTCACTGCATCCAGCTAATGTCTTGTATCTCACATTTTTTCAGTCATTACCTTCTCGGCAGAAGAGAGGAAACTAAAGTCTCTTGGTAAATACAGTCCCACTTCCTCCCGCATGCTAAGCGAGCTCTCTACCATTTGAAGGCCATTGAAATCCTTGGCTTCAGCTGATGCAATGGAAGAAAATCTTTCCAATTTTGTCTTACAACCTCCAATTCTGCATGACTAACACCTCTACCTCAACAACCAAGTCAAGGACAATATATGGCTTGAGATCGCCCAGCAACTAGATACACTGAAGATGGTAATGTAGCTGACATTCACTTGCTAATGTTATATGATGGTCAAGGAAAGGGGCTAGCCACAAGAGCCAGCAGCAGCATCAAATTTGGGGTCCAGAGGGAATTTGTTGGACTTCAATCAAGAAAATGGAACACACATACAGATTTTCCATATTGCCGCACCACATTTTGTATCACCACTGGTGGGAAACAGCTTTCAGTCAGATTATTGATCCCGGAAGGATTATCACTTAATAATAATCAGTCTGTGATGACTTGAGATCGTCTGAATGTGGTTTGAAGGGGCCCAGATTGATAAATGCCTTGCTGCTGTTGGATATTTTTACTATAACATATTTATCTTATTCATTATGATAATTTTTCAAATTTCCCATCAGAGAAGAATTGAGTATTTTGAATTGAATTACACAGTTTTTCATTATAATAACAATGTATGTGTAAAGACCTGTCTGTCTCTCCACCTGTCTCTCTCTCGCCCCGGTGGTTTCCATGCTATCTATAGATCTGTGGTATCCCGAGTGTGTTTGAAACTTTACGACAGCTGCTGCACACACATACACACACTCTCTCTCTCTCTCTCTGTCACACACACTCTCAGTGTTAACCTGTTAATCATGTGTACGTCGGCAGCTGATTGGTTGAGCTCTGAGTGTTAACCCTCTGCTACTGTAACACAAACCTGCAGTTTAAAGGTCAAACCCCCCAAATCCACACATACTACACGCTGTCATGCGATCCAGTGATGACCAGTAGGAAGTGAGGAGTCTGTTCACCTGTAAGTAGGTCTATCTGCAGACACGCCGTAATAACAGGACATACCCACTACATGATACTCCCTCCGTCAGGTTTGGGCACCAAAACGACTCGGATTGGGTTAGGAAAATATCTCAGGGTTCTGACCTCTGACCTCCCAGGAGGAGTCGAGAGCAGCTGCTGCACTTACCGGAGAAATTTCTGGTAGCCAACATGGTGGTCAGGATGGCTCCCTGAAGGAAAGTAAACAAGGAAGGAAAGGAGTGAGGAAGTGACGAAAGGAATGAAATTGTATTTAAACTCCAATTGTGAAAAAAATATTAAATAATATTCTTATTTTACACAAAGAAACACATATTACTTTTTGAGTTCATTCAAAAAAATTTAAGATCAACATTAAATTCAAACTTTTAAATCAGAGAGTGATGCTGCTGTGACATCATAACCCAGAGATACAGATGACAGAAGGAGGTCTCACTCTGTTTAGATTTTCACGAAAGAAACTTATAATAAACTCTGCAGTTCATACAGGGAAGCAATTACATTTTTTTTTTAATTCCTAGTTTTTCCTCTTTAAAAGAAATATTTTATAGTGATAGTGCAAGAGAAAAAAATATATGAAATAATCCTACTTGTATCTAATTTGATTATCTTTCAGTCAATATTTGTTTGATTTTGGTCAAGTTGTCAAGTTTTGTCCATTTACAGTATGCCAAATTAGCGATTAGCAGTACCTGTGTGCAGTGTATCCATGGATGTACAGATAACTGTCACGCTATTACTTTGATACTGAAGAAAACTTAAAAACAAGAAGATTCTCAGGCAAGTTCTGAACTGCAAATTTAAATTTGTTTATTCTGGATGGACATTAGTGATAATGATATTTTCAAGGTAAGTCACATTGTGATATGAATACGTGTTTAATATCTGTGTGATCAGATTTAATTAAATCATGACTGACGAGGAGGCCATTTCTCAAGCAAACTGCAGCAATCTGTCTTTGAGATGTGTGTCACTGCTGCAGCTTCAACAGCTTCAAAATCAGCAGCAGAGCTACAGATATGACGCACTTCTATCCTGCAGGAGGTGTTTGACTAAAAAACAACTTCATAGATTCTCACAACAGCTGTGAGTGACTTTATTATCGGCTCCTTGAAGTGTGAGCAGCAGCAATCAAGTGAAATTGGGATTTTTTGAGTTTGGAGAGATGGAGTTTGGAGCACCTCAGACAACAAACTGTGTAAACATACAGAATCACATGAATGATGCTTTTACAGCTGCAGCTGACCTGAAGGAGGAGGAGGACTTAATTTACAGGACTGACACTAACCTCTGAACCCTCTGTCCTCAGCTTACCTTGAGTTTCCTCCTGGCGTTGAACTTCTTGAGACATTCGACTGTCTCCTGTCTGTGCATACAGGATGCCACCGTTGAGCGATGCTGGGAGGAAGATTATTATCACGTTATTATCATCATGACAAACACTGCAAACAATATATTGACAGATATACAAGTATATGTAACATAATCTCACAGAGATCCAGGGGTGTTTGAGCGCCTCAGCTGCTGTGATCCGTTTGGACGGATTGATGGTCAACATCTTATTAATGAGATCTTTGGCTTCAGGAGTCACTGTGTCCCACTCAGGAGAGGGAAACTGAGAGGAGGAGGAGAGGAGGTCAATTGTACGTATGCACATAAAATGTAAGGAAGAATCATGTGACCTACATCATAAGCTCCAGCTTTGATTTGCTGGTAGAGACGATGTTGATCTTCATCCCAGAATGGGGGATAACCGACCAATAAGATGTAGAGAATCACACCTGAGACAGACAGAAAGAGAGAAATGCATCTGAAAATGGGGAGCAAACAAGGAAACAAGGAAATGAAACAAGGAAAGGCAGAGAAGATAGTAAAGCAGAGAGATATCTGACCACAGGCCCAGAGGTCTACTGCTTTGCCATATGGATCCTTCCTCAAAACCTCTGGAGATAGATAACCGGGAGTCCCTGCAAAGCCTGTAAACAAACAAACAAAAGAAAGTTAATAAAATCAAATTAAATTAAATTTTAAAAGATTAAATGATAATATATAATCAAATAAAATAAAGGTCTTACCAAACCATGCCTGCTGGTCTCCCTCCACCTCGATGGCAAGGCCAAAGTCAGCCAGCTTCACTGCTGCTCCTTTCGACTTCGAGGCCAGCAGCAGGTTCTCTGGCTGCAGACACAATCAATTATTTCTCAATCGATTCTTCTTTAATTGTCTACAATAAAATGTTTAAATTCTTACATTTAAATTAAAACTTTATAGACATAGTTAATAGTTTTTTAATCAGCTACATTACGACTGAAAATTTTGCGGTTTGTTGAGACAAGCATTCAGGAATAGAACTGTATTTCTATAAAATGTAATTGAATGAAAAAGATACAAATGAAAAAAACCCACAACAACGAGCCTACTGTTTGTGGGGTGCTTTTAAAGATTCATGTCTTCACTAAATGTTGGTGTTTAGAGTTTGGAGTCATAGACAGGAAGTCAGAAAGTATTGATATGTATTTAAATTCCATCTTTTTAAAGAAGTTAACAAAATGAAACATCCTAATTTAACAACTGTTACAGTTTTTTAGCCATCTTCATTACGACTGAACATTTCACGGGTTTTGTTGAGCCATTTTACAAGGTTTGCTGCAGTGGAAAGAACTGCATGCTAATCTGCTAACTATCTGAGTGATTCTGCTGTCAACCAAACAGTTTAATACACATTTCTGGAAAGGGTTCTTTCAACACCATGAACACACATGCTGTAATTTATTTTGAATCAGTCCCACATGCACTATCCTGCTGCAACAAATACTCACAAGAGCACCGTCACATTGAATAACACCTGATTTACACATTAATGCCCACTTCCAACTAAACCATCTGGAATAGAGCTAAATTCAAATAAATGTTATCTTAAATAGGAGAAATTAAAAAGACAACTAGCTTGTTAAAAATAATCTTCTAATCGTGATGATTAGAAAAACACAGAATATTATCAAAGTTATTCTTTAGGAACCAAATTGAGTAACACATCATAACACACTCGGACAGGTACCTTCAAGTCTCGATGGACCACGCCCATCTGGTGACAGTGTAACACCGCCTCCAAAATCTGCTGGATACAGTGACTGTTCACAGAGAGACAGAGCCAGAATTTAATGCACAAAACACAAAACTGTTCCAGCATCATTGTCTGACTAATCTGTGATGATGAAGAAGAAAGAGGAAGGAAAAGACAGAGGAAAGAAAGACAAAGAAAAGTCTGCTACAATGAGAAATGAGAAGAGGAATGTTGTGGTAGGAGGATGGATGGACAGATCCATGTTTTTCCTACCTGGCGTCAGCTTCACTGTAATATTCTCTGGCTACAATATCTTCAAATAACTCTCCACCTGTTACCCTGAGAGAGAGAAAAGGCATTATGGGAAGACCTGTACAATTAATATGGCTTTGTAAACATGTCATGTGATATGATGCAACATGAAGAACACAAAATAATAATAAAGTGCAACTATATAAAGCACAGTGTAATGTAATGACAGTACTCTATAACCCCTGCTGCGTCTCTGATATGCTTGGTTTGCTTTTGTTCTCTTGTTTCCCCGCAGGAGGTTGGCTGCCAAAGGGAGACGGCTCCCTCAGCTCCTTCAGCTCCCTCGTGGTCTCCTGGTTTGTTTGCTTAATTTTGTCTTATTCTAGCATGGAACATCTCGATGCAATAACTAAATTTAATTCATTGTTTCATCTTTTTGACCTACAGCCTTTGTGTTCTCCTTCCTTCTAAATTAACATATTGTAAATGAACATTGAGCCACTTCATGACAAACTAAACTTATAACAACATAAAATGTCATAACTAAACATAATTATGCATAAGAAAACATGTCCAAGCATAATCTTGCATTATCATTAATATTTAACATAATATGAAATAAAACAAAGTCATGTATTATGTAAAACAACTTAACATAATATGAATTATATTATGTTTGTTGTATTATATAATACAAAAAACATAAGAATAAAATACAAAAGAAAGTGTAACAAAACCAAGTATAGTATAATATAAAAACATAATGTAATGTCACAACAACATAAAATGTCATAATACAAAATAGAAAGTGTAACATAAAAAGGTATAGAGTGATGTATCAATATAACTACCTAATACAATGAAATGTACCGTAATATAGAGGAACAAAACATTTTCTTTTTAATATATACCATAATAAAACATAACATAACAAAACTGACATGACTTGTTGTGTCCTTATATGACATAACACAAATAACAAAGAACATGTTACCTTATGTTAAATTATGCTATGTTATTTTATGTTATGTTATGAACAAAGCTCATTTCGTAGTTCTCCAGTCACATAATGCAATGCTATATCATTTATTGTTCTAAAAACAATATCATGACACAAAAGTGTAACATTACATAACTTATGTTATCTTAACGTATGTATGTTAGCACAACAAAACACAACATAACAAAGTACAGAATAACATCATGTAAAAACACAATACAATTAGTAGTACATAACATAACATAAAAACACAACACAACGTCACAAACTGTATTATAACAAACTGTAACATTATGATCCTGAAGTTAAATTGTTTAAGTATTAAGTACTACATCTTAACACAACAGAACATAAAATAACATAACATAACAAAGTGAAATTAATGTTACATAACAAAACACAAGGAAATGTAACGCAGCATGATATAACATATCATGACATCACATACCTACAATAGGAAAGAATAGAGTACAATAGAGCAGGACTCACAGGTCAAAGATGAGGTAATGGTGTGCCTCCTCTGAAATGCTATCATGTAGCCGAACTGAAAGAAAGAAAGAAAGAAAGAAAGAAAGAAAGAAAGAAAGAAAGAAAGAAAGAAAGAAAGAAAGAGACTTTATTTTGTTTTGTTTTGTTTGTTTTGAATAAATTCTTCTTGATGGAGATGTTTTAATGTTTTGTACTGTTGGACTAATCGGACTACTTTTATGAGTGTATTGATTATTTAATGACCTCATGCACATTGTGGTCTGCAGACCCCGGGTCTATTATCCTACCGCAGCCACATGACTCAGCAGTCATGACTCACATGAGACTAAACACTGCTGGTTCCACTGGTTTAATTTTTCATTGTCGGATGAAATTAATATAGTATTAACAGACCACAGCGCAACAAGCTGGATTGAGGTCAGTACTTCAGAGAACTGAGACAAAGAAGTGTTGCTGTGAATAAGTTTAAACTACCACGTACTATACACACAAAGTACATCATATTTCAGTTAGAATGTAAATATTCAAGTTTATGGTGCACATCTCTGTAACTGTATTAACCGTTTAACTGGTCATTTTTATTCATGTAACCTGACAAACGTGGACAGAAACAATGAGCAAATTAATAAATAAATAAATAAATAAAAAGACTCCAGCTAAATTTATTTTCTGTGGATACTGATATAATATGTCGACCACAGGTGGTCTTCTACTCTTATTCATCGCTGCTGGAATGATCAAAGTTCAAGGCTGATTTATTTTCCACAAAATACAGGAGACAACGAGCAAAGAACTAAATAACTGTCACGGCATTTTGGTGTATTTGAATATGATATGTTGTGATGAAGCAACAGAATGTGGATATTGTCATTGTGTTTAATCTGATTTAATCACAAAATGACATAAATACAAGTGTAAGTTCATTGAGGATGTTACATTTACATCAAACTGTGAGGTGAGACAGGCAGAAAGGAGTCAGAGTTTTGTTATTTAACTTAATAAATTAGTGTTTTTTTGTTTTTGGAGTTGTCAGTTTTGTATTCAAACTTAAGTTGTTAATTTGTGGACTTTAGATACTCTCTCCACTGCAAGGGGTCTCTTAATCTTAAAAAAACCCAAAAGACGTAAGTAGCATGGGATCATGGGAGTTGTTTTTCTTCATTGTTAAACAACCACAATTGCTGATGAAAATCTATCTGATGTGACTCAGCAAAGCTCACAGATGAGGTAATGTTTTAAAGTTTTATTCATGTTTGGTCTGGTCACTGACTTTCTTCCTCAATCTCAGACTCCCTCCCAACCAAATGAAACGCACCATTACCTTGACTAAAATTACAGTTTTATCTGTGTTTGAACATTGTTGGAAACATTTGGGAAAATGTAATTACACTAAATAGATAGATTACACTAGGCAGACTAGGCAGTATTTGGGGGGGCCTCCATACATACATTTTGATATTTGGTAAAACAACCAAAAAACTTCCACATGAATATTATTATGTTTAGTTAATTAGGTAATTGATTATCCTTCATTTAATTTATATTCATTACATATTTCATATAATATGTGTCTTTATTTATTATTTAGATTTAGATATTCAAATAGAAAACTTACATTCAGAGTTTTGATGAGGTGAAAATATTGGAATGGCTTCTTTTCCCTGCGCATTTAGGCTA
>OMLP01025290.1:4264-15185 GCA_900302685.1 Spondyliosoma cantharus | reverse complement strand
TTTTCTGATGCAATGAGACAAATAAAATCTGACACATGTAAGAAAGGAAAGAAGTTCAGCTCAGCAACAGACGAAACAAGAGATGGATTAACAGATCATTTCTATAAGAATAAGTAAATTGAACCGGTGGCTGTGGTTTGACCTTATTTAAAGGTTCAACAACACACTCGGTCAGCTGATACACCTCACACACTTCTACACACTCACTCCGTCTCTTCACCACATATTATTCATAAATCTGCTGCTCACTTCCTCACTGATGAATCTCAGTCTCTCTCTCTGTTGACCCTGAACTTCACTTTCCCACCGAGCACTCCGATTACTCAGAAAAAAAGCCTGGGAGGAGGAAAACTCGACCTTACCCCGACAGACTTTGACCTTTCTGAGTTTCTTATCAGATCTGAGTTCAAACAAACTGTCGACTGGAAACTCTCACAGCTTAAAGTGAAACTGATGTGAAAAAGTCCCTGAATGTGACATTTCTAGTTAAGTTAAATACGACTTTTCTTCTCCTCCTTTTCATTCAGACATCTAAACTGTCGTCTGTCAGAAAATATAAATGTATTCTGACATCTCGCTCTCCTGAATCCTCTCTGCATCTTTTCTTAACTGGAATTCAGGAAGATATCATCATGAAAAGCATCTTAGAAGAACTCAGATGTGTCTCTTAAAGACGTACTTCTCTGCAGTATGAAGGCACAAATATTATTAAAACGTGAGCTGCACGTCCAGAGAAAAAGGAGCTGGTTTATTCCTAAAACCTACAACGACCAGGATGCACTGCGACGAGGCGCCGCTGGGTTTTTGGCTCAGAGTCCTTTTTTTTAGAACAGGAAACAGTGAAGAAACTGGCAGGAAACAAACAATATGATATAACATGTAAACAGCACAGAGAAATAGTCCAACAGTCAAAATGTTAATTAAGTGCTGGCATCAAAGTTAAAGTGCTAATTATGCAGATGATGGTTCTCAGTGATCAGAAGTTTCTCCTCTTCAGTCCGTTTGTTTTGTTTTATGAGCAAAACTAATGAATTCCGAGTCGACTCCGACTAATCCGCTTTTATAATATAATGAGGTTATCTTGATCTAGAAATGTAAAAATAAACAACAGAAACTATATTATAGTAGCATCAGAGCTGCAACTGTTGATCAGTTTCACGATCAATCTGTAAAAAATGCTCAATGAGACCAAAGTGACGACTTCAATCTTCTTTAGTCCAAAACTCAAACTCACATTCGAGAAGCTGGAACCAGAAAATGAAACATTTCTCTCGTCTCTCAGTCGACTAATCGATTAAGTGACGACATTAAAGTGCTTTTTACACAAAAGCATCAACGAGTACTTTTACTTTTGATCATTTACTTTATAAACGACCAAAAAAAGCAGCAAATAATCACATTAAAGAAACAAGAGCCAAGAATTATTTGACATTTCTGCTCTTCTTCTACTCTTTCCATCGATGGATCCATGAATCAAATCTCTGTTATCGTCTTGAATATTAAAAATAACGACGACACCTGATGACGTCTGAGTCACTCGGGCGTGCAGCAGTGTCTTAATCTGAGGAGGTCAAAGGTCACGTGATCATAAAGATGATCATGTGAGCAGGAACACGCTAACAACACGTCATGTTCATGAGCTAGTTTAAGGTGTTAGCATGGTTAGCTGAGCGTTTATCTTCTGAGGAACATGAACATCAGGACTTCTTCTCAGTCCGTCCAGTCGTTGGTACTGAGGCAGGACCGGTGCACATCATCCACGGTTCTGTTGGTATCAGGGTTTTGGGTTCCAGAACTACATGAGCCTGATAATCCACCAAACTGAGTTCTGTCAGAAGTAAACTGGGTTTGACTTGGATTCTCTTTGAGCCTCATGTTCGGACCACGAGCTGCTCTGTTCTGATTGGTTAAATGATTAAAACCTGATGATGGTTATTGATCTGTGTGTCGTCTCTTCTTCCTCTGCAGGCGTCCTTCCTCACAAAGAAGCTCAACATCACAGGAAAGAGAGTTAATCTGGCCATATGGGTGAGTTCTGGTTCTGTGTTCACACCTCCAGCACCATGTACACCGGGTCGATACTAACCTTAGTGTGTGTGTGTGTGTGTGTGTGCAGGACACAGCGGGTCAGGAGCGGTTCCATGCGTTAGGTCCAATCTACTACAGAGACTCCAATGGAGCCATCCTAGTGTACGACATCACAGACGAAGACTCCTTTCAGAAGGTGACGGCTCCGTTCTTCTTCTAGTTACATTAAATACACGTTGTTCTACTTTTCCACAGAACTGCCGGACGGTAACCAGAACCATTGCAGAACCTTTGCAGAACTTTCTGAGCATCAACTGAAATCTGTCTGTAGACTCGAGCAGTGAGATCAGTTTGTTGATTCAGGTTCAGAGTTTCTTCTTCTTCTTCTTCTTCTTCTTTTATTGTTTACAAATCAAAAGCTTTTTTGCAGGAATAATATAATAATGAATCTTCTTCAGACTGATCTGAGTTAGCAGTTTGTGCAGCTGAATGTTTTCTGTCTCTGTTGATTAGTTGATGTTTCATTCATTGATGAATCATAGTGAATGTACTTATAATAAATAGTTTTCTGGTCTGTGATCTAATTTTTCCTGTTTCGCTTCATCTTTTATCTTCACAAACTCAAATTCTACATTTATATTTGTCAGATTTCTAATCAGAAAATCTCAAAACGCTCAATTTAAAACCCAATAACTGAATATTTGGATGTTTTTACGTATTAAAAACATCTCGTCTTCATGTTTGCTTATTTTTCAGTTGACAGTTTTCCAGTTCTCTCCTTTTATTCCCTCCTTCAGTCTGATTGTAACACTGTGTGTGCGTGTGTGTGTGTGTGTGTGTGTGTGTGTTTGCAGGTGAAGAACTGGGTGAAGGAGTTGAGGAAAATGTTGGGGAACGAGATTTGTTTATGTATAGTAGGTAAGTTCATCTGCTGCACATGATCAAACTGACTCCAGATCAGTGGCAGACATCTTGTGTCTCGCTGTCAAACTTCTGATTTAAAGATTCAAATTTATTGAATTATTTCCTTTTTCAGTGACGTAAACAGAGCAGATGATTGATGATGTGATTAATTTATAACGAGGTAATTGAACTCGTTGCTAGAAAGACAACGACAGACAAAAAGTTATCAGCCAATCAGAATGTTTTAATGTCTGTAGGATCTTTTTAAATATTAATATCCAACACAAGAAACAACACGAGAGGCTGTGAGACGCAGGAAGTCTGAGGCGGGTTTGTTTGGACCATGCATCATGTTTTAGTGTTTAACTGGATTATGTTGTTGTTCTGGCCGGTTCAGCTACAGTTATACACTCTGCTGTTTGATAATGTGATTTTGGTTGTTTTTATAAAGTCACATGAGGACGAGACTCAACTGTGACCTCAGGATTCGTTTATGTTCTTCAGTAAAGAACAATAAAGACCGGCAGGACATTAATTAACAATTAAAACTAAGCAAATCCTCCAAGACAGAAGAAGATCTGTTCTGTAGTTTAAAGTTTATTCTGTAATTTTGATTGTGAGACGGACGATTAAATCTGTTGTGTGTTTTCTCTCCAGGTAATAAAATAGATTTGGACAAAGACAGACACGTTTCAGTGGAGGAGGCTGAGAGGTGAGAATCAAACACACACTCTGGTTTTTCTGTTCTGATGTGAACGATGGCGACAGTTTGTTTACTACTTCTTCTTCTTCTTCTTCTTCTTCTTCTTCTTCTCTTCCTGTGTAGTTATGCAGAGTCGGTGGGAGCCAAACACTACCACACATCAGCCAAGTTAAATAAAGGCATCGAGGAGCTCTTCCTGGATCTCTGTAAAAGTAAGACCTGAACCTGAACACACCTCGGACCTGAACTGTCCGGTCGGCTCGACTTCCCTCGTTATAATTCAAACTAATGACAGATGAATGATTTAAAGTTAATTGTTTGAACTCTTGGTGTGTTCTCAGGGATGATGGAGACGGCTCAGGCTGAGGAGAGGTTGAAGGGCAACGGAGCCAGCCAATCAGCATCGAGTAGGCGGGGCGTACAGATTGTTGACGACGAACCACAAGCCACGCCCGCCGGGGGGTGCTGCTCCTCTGGCTAGCACACACACACACACACACTTTAACACACACACACGCACACACACTCTCTCTGTCATACAGGCTTGCAGACATGATATCCACTCTGTTGTTCTCTCGGGTGTTTGGCTCTAAAATCCTAAAATAATCCGAGTTTTTTTCTGGGTTTTGTTTTGTTTTGCTGTCTCAGCTGCTAAGGAGCATGGGAAATAATATTTAAACTGTTTTAATCATTGTTCCCGCCAAAATAAAAGTAACTTATTGTGAGTAAAGTGAGTGTGCTGTCAGACGTTTGAATTTGACAGAAGGTGTTTCAGCACTTTGATGAATAAGAACTTCCTGTGAGCAGAGAATGAAACTACAAACGCCTCCAAACACGCTGCTTTGATTTCTGACTAAACAACGTTAATAACAAGACGTGTAGGACACAAAATGGCGGCGCAGACTTCAGCACAGAGTTATTTCCTTTAATGTTTTTTTTGGGGGGTTAAAACAAACGCACACACACACACACGCTGTACAAGCCTACATTAATCATCATATTCTCTAAAAGTACACAAACATGTTTCTGACCCAGAGGTGATGAAACAGCTCCGCCTGCTGGACGGAAGTCAAACTGCAGGAAAACCACAAAACGACGAAGAAGTTCAGATCGTTTGTTTGCAATTCACAATTATTTTCTCAACTAATCAATTTTTTATTTGGTCACTAAAATGTCAGAAAGTGGTGAAAAATATCAATCTGTGTTTTTATCAAATGTCAGAAACTCAGTTTGTTTTATAAACGTTCACATTTAACGAGCTGGAGTCAGGAAGGTGTCGATGTGTCGCAGCAGCTTCAGTTCTTATTGATCCAAAATCATAAAGAAGCTAATGATTAAAAATGATAAAACAGCAGATCTGCAACATTCAGATTCATCTTCTGTCCGCCGACTCATCGATCAATCGATTTCCCTCCGCTGGATTCTGTTCTGTAAATTTATCTGCACGTTGTCAAAATAAATCACAAACATCTCAACAATGATTATATTCAGTTATTTTATTTAAATTCTGTTCATAAAATACTGAAAAAAGCCAAAAACTGATGACTTTCACACTTAAAGACCCTGAAAAGCAAGAAATGTTTAATATAATCTGTTTTTGGTTCATAGATTAAACAACATGTTAATATTTGATGTTAATTTGTTGTTTTTATTGCTAAATTTGATTTGAATTGAAACAAACATCTCACTTTGTTAAAATGAAATTTAATTTAATATTTCCATTGAATCAATTATTTGTTTAGTCGATCAAATGTCAGAAAATATCGACCAAAAAGTCGAATACGATATTTGAACGTGTTGTTTTTTTTCCTCTTAACGCCTAAAAAATGATTTTGAAACTCAGAAAAAAGATCCAAGCTGACTTTTTTAACAGTTTAAAATAGTTTAGAGAGAAAAAAGAAACAGAATCATTAAATCATAAAAGATTCTGATTAACTTTGTCGACTGATTGATTTCATCGATCTGTAAATTAAACAACGTATTAAAATTAGTTGATAATTTCTTTTATTCCTAAATTTGATCTAATTTTAACAAACGTTTCACTTTGTTAGCAAGAGAAATTCATCAGTTTGACACAAATATGATAATTAATTAGTTTAATCAATAAAATGTCAGAAAGCATCGACAAAGAGTCGAAGACGACGTGGAACATGTTGTTGGTTTGTCTTCAAAACGCCCAGAAATTTAGATTTACAGATTTATGAAAACAGAAAAGCAGCAAATATTCATCAATTGATTATCCTTCCTCCACACACACACACACACACACACATATAAATACTACCGTGCATGTTTGATTTCTGTAAAAGATTCTGTTTGTTTTTCTTTGAAGAGAAATGGTGAATAAAAACCCAACTGAACAGCGATTATTTAATAAGTTATCTCCACGTGTCGGTGATGAACCTGTACATCTGTAACTGTTCTTTCACTGTTGTTTTCCACCAACAGCCTGTCGCTCCATTAAACTCTCTGCTTACTGAAAAAAGAAAAGAAACTACAGTGACATTGTACAAAAGAAAAGAAATAAACCTTCAGGACGTTTTATCTGCCTTTGAGGAATAATCGACGCACATAGAAGAAGAAAACTAAACGCTGTCCTGTTTAAAAAAAAAAAAGAAAAAAAAAAAGTGGTTTAAAAAGGAAATAAATCAGCGCACTTTTCTGGAAATGTAATTTTTTAAACTGCTAGTGTCAAAGTGTTTTTTGTAAAGATAATAGAACAATTATAACGATTTACACAACGCATGGAGGTGTCGCACAGCGTGTCGTTATTTCATGTTCACTCTTCTTCTTCTTCTCTGGATGTGTTTGTGTTTCACAGGGTTACAAAGAACATCTGAGGAAAGTTGGAGAACAAATTGAATCATTTGTTCCTGACCAGTGTTCCTCCTTCAGTCTGTTTGAGGAAATTAAATTAAATATAAATATTCGAGGTGTTTTAAAGATTTACAGCTGCAGAACAGATGAACCAACTTTTCATGGTTTGTCAGGAGTCAAAGATAATTTATGTTTGAGGGAGTCAAAGTTTGTCCACCAGAGAGCGCTCACGAGTCAGTTCAGACTGCTGGTGGTCAAACTGTACGAGACAAATCAATAATACAACATATGAGGTCAAATCACCAGACGAGAGAAATCTCTCCATGTTTTAAAGTCTGGACAACAAAACACCTCGATATGTTTCTTGTAAAATAACTTAAGACTTTTCTCGTTAAATTACTAAGTTATTGTCATTATTGAGAGTTTACCTGACTGACAGACGAACAGACTCGGGTGTGTTGGAGGTTTTTATTGTCGATCTTCAGTTCACAGCAGAAAGAATCAAACGACACAAAGAAGAAGAAACATTTTAAATTTCCCCTTTTCTCCATTTTACTGGCTTTTCATCTGATAAAGTGACTTTCTCCCTTTTTTTTATTCACACTTTTCATTATAAAAAAATAACTTTTAATAACCGGACTGAACGTCGCCACCTCCCAACAGAACTTGCTCTTAATTTAGCTTCTAAAGCTTCGTCCACAGAGTGCTCAGATTTCAGAATAAAAGCCTTAACGTACAGTTGTTGGCAGGTTTTTTTTACATCAAGCTGATTAACAGGGAAATGCAGTTTATGAAAGCTGATTTAAAACAAGCGTGCAGAGATGAGATTAATGTAGACAGAGAAAAGAAACGATCTGCTGTGATGTTCAGTAACACGAAGGACCGGAAGTCTAAAGTAAACAAGGCGAGAGTGACCGCCGTCAGGCCGTCGGGGCGGGAACAGAAACGTTCTGTTTATTACAGAGCTGCTTCAGAGCCAACAGGGTTCTGGGTTTTATCACCGTGAGGACGTTTGTCACCAGGTTCAACAGAAACACAGCTGATTCCAGAGGAGACGATGACGAGGGGTCTCGATCCCAGAAAACTTAACAGTTGTGACTTTTTCCAGTCAAGTTTGTCAGAAATCCTTTTCTGTATCGACCTCAAGCCACAAACTTTAACTTAACGTCTAAACATTGTGACAGAACTGAGAGTTTAGTCTCAGAACAAACCAGAATTTAGACATCGAGCCCTTAAAACTTTAACGACTAACAGATTTTTGGCCTTCATAACATTTTATATTTCAGTTTTTTATTATTTGAGATGAAAACAAAATAAAAGTTTCTCCGGACAGAAGACCGAACATTAATAATGATCCAAACAGGACGTAAATAAAAGGTCCTAAACAGCTGATTCTGACAAATAGAAAACAGAAACTATAAGCCCCGCCCCTACGGCACAGACCAATCAGCTTCACTCTCAGCCAGTTTCAAAAGATGTTGCTTTGCATTAGAGACCCAGTGGAGCCGACAGTCGGGACTCCTCACAGTGACGTAAGGCACTTCGGACTCGCCGTCCGCTAACTGCATATATCGCCTTTAATTCAAGATTAAACAGAAACAACAGAAACGACTCGACTTCCTCCTCCTGGGCGTCGAGTTAGCTACATGTGCAGGGAGGAGGTGCTGCTCTTCTAGTACTTCGGAGGGTTGTGCAGCTCCTGGTACTTGGGCGGAGGCGTGGAGAAGATGGCGGGCACCGACAGCAGCACGGGGGGTCTGTCGGGGTAACGCATCTGGTGGATCATGATGGAGGACAGAACCAGGCCGAGCAGCTGGAGGGGAACACAGGAGGGTCAGTTTCAGGTCCAACAGACACGAACACGAACCGTTTCATTTAGTCAACGCCGACGGGCCACACCGAGGTTATTTCATACTCCTCCGTAAAACACACGTCAGAGTATAAATCAGGAGTAAAAGTGGGACGTTTCCCTGGCTTGTATTTGAGAGTATGTAAATGTTAGGGTTAATAATTCTTACCGCCAGAACACCCAGAGTGAAGACGACTCCGATCATGATGTCAACGACCAGCAGGACGTAGTGAGAGATGATGGGGAAGCAGGTCTGAAACAGGAGCAGAGAGGACGTCACTTCTGTTTCACGTGACGCAAGTTAATTTAAAAAGTTACTCTAAAGCTTCGGCTCCACTGACCTTGGCGTAGATGGACTTCGTTGACATGAGGCGCTGTGAGAGAAGAGAAGCGTTAGCGAGCTGCTTGTAAAAATCACGCTGCAGCACGATGACGTGTGTTTAAACTCACTCTGTAGTTGATGGTCTGACACAGTCCCTCCTCCTCCTCCTGCTCCGGGTCGCACAGACAGGAGTTGGGGATCTCCTGATTCCAGTCCTTGTAACTGAACAGCCCACAGCAGTGCAGCTGAAACACCACAGAAGAAGAAACAAGGGTTAATGTCAGAGTAATGACATGTTTCAGTCGATCGAAGTTCTGAGTAAATGTAAACAAACACTCAGAGCCAGGTGTGTGTGTGTGTGTGTGTGTGTGTGTGTGTATGAAGGAGAACAGAAATGATTCCATGTGAATAACTGAGCAGGTGTTGAGACGCTACAGGAAGCAGAAAGTCTTCAGTCTCTAAATGACCTTCAGATCCGTCTGTCTCGTTCATGTCGTGTGATATCCTCTAACACAAACGCTTCTCTCTGATGGGTCAGACAGTTTCCACCTGCTCGACCGCAGATCTGATCTGATGGTTCACATCAGAAACACAAGTGTCCGTTTCTTTATTTACACACAGACGACTTCAGTCACGTACATAAAGATCTGACGTGAGAAGAAGAACATTCAGACCTGAATACAGACGGTAAAACCTAAAAGGATCTTTGTGGTTTGAACCCACGCGGAGCAGCGATGAGATGCAAAACATGTTAACCTCAGAACCTCAGCGTCAAAAACTACATCCAGATATAAACTTCTCTCTTCTTGTTTAATTCTGGAACTGAAAACACTCGTGTCCTGTTTTCATCCACGTTATTTTATATGTTTCATCTGAAGTGATGATTTAATTTAATTAACACTTGAGTTTAAATAAACAGCATTTATTATATATTCCTCAGATTGTATCTAAATATCAGCACGACTGGCAGAAAGAGGCAGTTGAAAATATAACAGTTACTCCTGAATCACTTTTTAATACCATTGATAATAACTTGTTCAAAACAACGTCTAAAAAAAATAAAGTGTCATGATTATTCACAAACACTGCACTATGATTTAATATTCAGAGGGACAGAAAACCTGACACGCTTCTCCAAAAGGTTTTATTCAAATAACAGATTTCCTGTCAGGAGAAACAGAAACCTCGACTGTTTGAACAGCAGAAAACATTTTTACTTTGTTGTTATTTCTGGTCTCAAACAGCGACGAGCCAAAAAAAAAAACGCTTTAAATTATAAACTACGAATCAACTGTTCCTCCATATTTTCAGGATGTAGAATTAAGGAAGTTATAATTTTTAATACGACTCAAGCGAGCCGGTTCTTCTTTCTGCTGCTTCTTCAGTTTGTTTTATGAGTTTCATGCGGAACACAGACGCTCGAGCTGCTCGTCTCACTGGGACGTGAGCTCGTTTGCATGATAATAAAATTACTTTCTTCCTCTTTGCATTTCTGCCCGGCAACACACCTGCAAGTGAGCCGGCCAATCAGACGGCCCGAGCCACACCTGGCGGCCCTGTGAGGAATTCTGGGAGTGTAAACCGGTCGGTCGACAACGGCTGGCGATCAAATGTCTCCTGACTGAAGAGACGCGACTGCTGAGCGTCCATTTTGAATTTTCTGCCTCTTTATACTCCCACAGGTATAAATATCATACTTAATGTATTTGATTAGTTTAGTTACTTTGTACCCTTATAGTTACTAATGTATCTTTAAACTTTTACTTTAATATCAGATACCGTCAGACTTTTACTAGTCCTCGTTAACGTTTGTGTGTATTTAACCAACGAAACGAAACTCCGCTTGTTGAATCACATCATCATCATTTCTGAAGCTGTTTATTAAATATGCAAATGAAGCTACTTAATTAAATATGTGATTTATTTGCATAAACTGCAAATAAAACCTGAGAGAAGTTAAAACCTCAATCAGGTGACGACGCGTCTGAAACCTCGTCGACCTCTGAACCCAAACAAAATGCAGTCTGAGCTGGTGTGTGTGTGTGTGTGTGTGTGTGTGTGTGTGTGTGTGTGAGAGAGTGTGTGTGTGTGTGTGTGTGTGTGTGTGTGAGAGAGCGTGTGTGTGTGTGTGTGTGAGAGCGTGTGTGTGTGTGTGTGTGTGTGTGAGAGAGAGAGAGAGAATAAGGAGTGTAAAGGAAAGCGTATGAAGAAACAACTCTGACAGAGGAAGGTTAACTTTGAAGTCACTAACTCAGCAGGAGGTGTCGGCTTCCAGAGACATGCAGAACAATCGGCTCTT
>OMLP01025289.1:0-11686 GCA_900302685.1 Spondyliosoma cantharus | reverse complement strand
TGAAGACCTGTGCTGGCTGCACAAGTCTAATTTAAGGCTCTCACAAATAAATAGTATGGGTATATTGTACATTTTCTGAATCATCAGAGTGCCTTGAGTTGAGTTAAAGTTGTTGAGTTTTGTGTCCCTGGTGTTCTTTCATGCCACAGGGTTAAAAGAAAGCATACAGTTTAGGCAGAAATTGTGAGAAAATGTGTAGTATTTCTGGTTTAAAGAAGTCATGTGACCTCTGTGTTTGTCAGACAGATTCAGTACTGGGCTTCAATGAAAGCCTAAAAGGTCCCCTTTCCAACGATACCAAGCACCATATTATAGAATATTGACAGTATCCCTACCATGAGCCTAAACCAGATATACACCAGATTTCAAAACGCAATTTATCTTAGGGGGTTAGTAACTTCATGAGCTGAAAAAAAGTGATTTTTCTACCACCCCTGCACTGCTATCGTGATTTTTCTAGTACTAGGGGTGTATACCTTGCCAAAAATCAATGATAGCATTTGTCCCCCCCGATGATACCGATCAACCCCCCTGGCTCATGGACTATGATAACTACACAGAACACTGAGATTTTTATTCTATTTTTTAAGTATATTTTACATTTTTATTTTATCTATTTTATTATTAAAGGATATTGTTATTACATTGTAAGAATTTAAGTGGTGCTTAAAACTGATTACTATACAGAACACTGCTATGTTCACTGTACAGAGCTAGAAGCACTAACTTCTTGCTAACTCTGTACAGTGAACATGCTCGTGTTCTGTGTTTTACCACTTGGTAAGAGTACACCCAGCAGAATTAATGTGGCCAAGAAAAGCAAGATGAAAACAAACAGTGTGTAACTGTACAATATAAATTGAAATGATTGCCCATATTGAAGTGGGCGATCAGTGGCAGCTTTCATTTTTGTTACTTTTGGACGGCCCCCCCTGATTAATTGTTGTTACCCCCTGTGCCCCCCACCAGAAAATTCTCTGGACCTGCCCCTGTGTAAAACTACTGTATTCAGGTACAAATAAGAGTATGTGAGTGGAATTTGGAAAATGCACTTACATAAATGATTACTGTTAGGTACATTTTGCAGAAGCTTTTGTCCAAAGCAACTTACACTAATTCATACATAAACTAATGGCAGCTGGTTATTCTCTCTATTAATTGATTGGTAGCCTGGTTTGTTATCGGGTTGGGCGATGTCTATCATACGGGCATTTGATGATGTCTTTGTCACCACGTGTCTGTAACTTAGTTATGTTTAGTCTCGAAGCTGCCAGCAATGTAACCGAGCATCGCGGCTACGCCTAACTGGGCAGCTTTAAAAACAAAATAATTAACGAGACATGGAGCGCGTTGACCAGCAACAATGTCTTTTTATATTCTCTCCCACACATCACAAACGCCAACAACTCCTACTTCACGGTTACTTTAATGCTCTCGTTGTTAATTAAATGAACATTCTGTAACTTTTTGACTTCACAACAGTTATTTTTTTTGTTTTATAAAATTGCAGTAGGGTGAATGGTGTCTCCGTCTCAGCCACTCGGCCCCCCTATCACCTGTTTCTGCACTATGTAACATTGGTGAGAGGGTAGAATCGCAGCGTTACATACATGTTTACCTCAGTATACAAGTTTTAAAACTGTAGGGGGCACCAAATCACACAAAGAGAAAAAAAGAAGAAGACTCATGAAAAGTACCGGTACGTCAGATCTGCACTTAAGTACAGTACGTGAATAAATGTTTCCACAAAAATACAGAACCACGGCTGAGTAGACTGGCAGGCTCTGTTAATGCCTCAGTTCTTGAAATAGTGGCACTGCATACTCAGTCAATCTTTTCACTTCCTTCTGTTGTCCAGCAGCGAATAATCATACTCTACTTGCTGTGTAACATTGATTTCCTGTGTGATAATGGGTACACACTGCTCTGAAGTGGCAAAATGTTCTTCACCACTCTGTTATCGGTCACAGATGATGACGACAAATACCTCCCATTTGTTGCTCATTGTGAAGTGGTACTTTTTGTGTAATAGACTACTCCTCACTGCAGATCCCTTTGACTATTTTTTTGGGGGGAGAGGGGGAACCATTGGGCAAAACTCTGCTCTGTAACCAGCTCTTACCACAAATAGAGACAAATACCACACTGCTCTCTCTTCAACTGTAGTCTGACAAAAGTGAATGAATGACAAATTGTAGAAGTATTAATTAATCCAGCCTCAGCTCCTTTCACACACACTCGCCATTTCTCCAAAAATAGGCCCCCTTTTTTTTAAAACTTGGATCTTGTTTTCTTCCACCTATTCACACTCACTTTTAGTAGCTGCATGATTCATGGGTATTCTATCATTGCTCATTTTCACAAATAATTGTCACTTGTAATTCAGTTATTAAAATTCAGCCCAGTCTGTCCAATACTGTTCCTTGTTCTCCGAAGATAATCCTCAGTCATCTGGTCGTCAGTAGCAACTGGGGCCACCTGAGCCTTAGTGGGCACCTCAGGTACCATCTAAAACGTACTGTAGTGTCATTCTGAGTGACACCATGATTAGAGATTGGTCCCACCACAGCCGGTGACAAGCTTGGTTGTATCTCTTATGTGTAATGACTATCCTGTTTCGGAGCACTAGCTTTTCACTAATGTGGAGCAATGGCTCTTATTGCTTTATCGTGAGAATGCTTTCTTATGATGTACAGGACATTCATCAGACTCAGCCTGGGCCTGGGTGCACAGACATTTGTCCCATGAATGCTGATAAAAGGCTCTAAGTGAGAAAGGCTTGGACTGATTGTATATGCACGACCCGTAATGGTGAATTTACTGGGCCCACAGGGGAGTGCTGCTCCCTGTCTGTGTAATGCTTTGATCATTGCAAGACACCAGCAGCACTGGGCCTGTTCCCTACCTTTCACTCATCCTATTCCACAGGAATATATTAGCATATTGTGCTATAAAAGAGCTGTCGCCGGTAATCTCATGGCTTTTGGTTAACAATGTCTTTAAACAAGTTTGTTTTTCTTTGGTTGTGTGGAGATATTGAGTGTTGGATGAACGATTTGTCAGCTGCCGTTGTTGCCCTTAATGCTGTTGCAGCTTACTGTCGTCAGGGCATTGTCGTGATATAGCGCAGCATACAGGAGCTCAGTGAACAATAAAGACCTTGTGATATTTGGCATAACTTTCGTTGCATTTTGTACAACTTCTTGCAGCTAACTAAAGCTAGGCTGTAATTTACATGTGAAAGGTTACGGTGCACATACCCATACGCACACACTTGCCATTCATGACAGGGGAACAGTCACTGGCAGGATAATGATTCTCACCAATTCACATACTGCATATAAGAAAAAAATTCCATCTTCATGTTATTCAAAACTCATAAATATGTGAATTTCGCCAGCGTAAAATATTCCTCTGACTGCATCGCCTTAAGCAATGTCAAGTATGATAGGCTTTGTTTGAATGTAGGTGGTAGGTCAGCACACAGTGACCAGGCATTAACTTATTATTCCACAGGCTGTGTTTATATCAGGTTTGATCTTGTTAGTGTGTTTGAGACATTTGTGAGTTCTGGAAATGTTTTAAGCTGTGCCCACATCGGGGGTGCAGCAAGCATCAGTTGAGAGTTGTTGAATTGTATTACTAATGAGTCCCACTGCAACAGAAAATATGTCCAGATGTCAACAGCGTAGCCATGAGATGTGGTCTGCACCACTTGAAGGATATTGACCTCATGTCGTTTTCATACATGTGCTTTAAAAAGCTGGCCTCTGATTATATGCTAGATTTCACTGGATTTCATCACATCCTCTCAACTTATGCCTTTGTGCACGTGTCAAATAAATTATATTTCACAATGTCTCTCATCTCAGCCAGAATAATTTGACGCTCGGATGGCCCAACGTTGTTTGTAAGTCAATGTTTCAAGTGCTTTAAGTGAGAGAGTCAACTGCAAATTGGATGTAGTCTGGGTTTAATCAAATGCCTTAGTTCAGTGATGACACTGTCCCTGCTGTGAGCCCATCGTGCTCGCACGGAGGAGACCACCAAAAATATTCATTGCCACACAGCTCGCTGCGTTCGCACTTGAGGACATTGCTGAATCATGCAATTATAGTTTGGATGAGGAATGTCGATAGCTGCCTCATACTTGGGCAGAGATGGCTAAGGTCACACCTGTAATCATGTGGGAGCAGCACAGTCCATTGACACAATGATGAGACTCCACAGACAGTCGGGCAGAATTGAGATAGGGGCTGATTGCTCCTTATTGGAAGATAGAGTCGCGCTGTCATGAATGGTGCTGTCACACTGATGGAGATATGCACCGGTAGCCACATGTTTGCTCAGGTCAGGGCCTGACACCCTGCCAGCAGGGCTTGTCTTGATGGGTCGGATGTATAAGGGCCACCGTAAACAGCCAACAGTTGGAGGCAGAGCATCGGCTGAGCGGTGTCTTTAGCGGAGGTGTGACTAATAAAGAATACAACTAATAAAGAATGTTAAAGGTCCACCTATGAAACTATTTATAAAGGGTTTGTGAGATGTAATCTATGACTTTATTAATGGTTAATCAATATTTAGTAAAACTTTCAAGATTAGTTGTAAGCCATTAATAAATGCAGCACTTAGGTTGCCAGATTTGGAAAGATCCTTTGGACTGAACAAGCTCACGAAGATCTGGAACAAAGTCCATTTGCTTTATAGGAATAGGATTTTCTCAGCCTGGCAAGCCATAATTTGTTCATATTAATGGCCTATCACAGATCTATAAAGCACCAGTAAAGGATTTATTCAGCATTAGTTACAGCTTCAACTTTTCAAACAGTTTAAGCTATATGTTAGGAGAAATGTCTGTGTTGAAACATTATGGAGCTTCATTCTACCATTACAAAGCTGTAAAGTCTTGGTCACACCAGCACTGAAGACAAATATTTTCATTTTCATTTTGTGACAGTGTCGACCTTTGAGGAAACTGGGAGTTCAAAATGGGGAAACCCTATCATAGCTTGTCAGCTGTGTCTGTTGTGCTTACCTGACTGCTCCACAACAAATGAGACAAATGGTACAAACACATCTTTTTGGTAAACTATGTTAGCGGTTCCATTAGCCATTAACTAACAGCTAAGTGAAAGTTAGCAAGCAATTAATGAGCTTGTTAGCTTGATATTGAATAAAAATATGTGCCATACCAAGAACTAACTGTCAGAGGAGAATGGAAAGCAGAGAAGATGAATGAGTCCTCAAACCAGGAAACAAGTTATTTTTGGACTTCCGGTTCCCTCATCTAAAGGTCAACGGGTTATAAATGGGTTTTTTGTTAATTTCCTGAAAAAGGTCTGAACACAGGCTTATGAGATGTGTTGATGTTAGATTCACTGACATAAAATATGTCATATATGTAAAATATATGTAAAATATAATCATGTTTGAATTAATAAGCGTTTACTTGTCTTAAAAAACACAGGACAGGACTAATCTACTCTGTAGTCCATCTTTACATCAAAGTAATGTAAACTGACTATGCAACAGGGTTAAAAGCAATCTGGGTCAAACTTTTCTGAAATCCTGCATGCAGTTAGCCAAGACAGTACATCGTCTTCCTCTGTCTTGATCTCTGGTTGGTCACTTCAAAGCTTCCGTGATGAGCCGCGCACTCTGTGCCGCAGCCCATTGGCTGGTGGTGTGTAATTCAGCTAAATGCCATTTGGCTGATTGAAAATTGCGCTCCAAGAGTCTCCTATCTCTTTGATATGAAGAAGAGCGAACTACACATGTAGAGCTTATAATGACAGTCAATGGGGAAACGCACTGGGTGGAAAATTAAGTCACTTTTAATTTAACTATAGACAATGGAGAACATTTCTAATCTACTGTTTAATTGTAGATTATATTACTAAATAACTAAACAGTATTTACCTTGCTCAATAATTATGACTGCAATGTCAAACCGAATAGGACATTTTTTTTAAAGGGGTCATAATTCCAAAGCCTTTTAGTGAATAATGAGCCAAAAATGAAGAATCACCTTTAAAAAAGCTTTAATTCTACATCCTAGCCTCACAGTGATTGTCACATCCTATTACTTATTTCACCCTTAATGAAACACCTTTGGATTAATCGCATCAGGCTGATGATGATACCTGTTGCTCCCGCGCCTGTATACAACTTGCTCCAACAACATTCTATATGTGTTTCAGTCATATAGGACTCCAGCAGGAACTGATGTCAGTGCCTTGTTGTGTGAGGGTTAGGGTTAACCCTGCTACCTGCTCGTTTGGAGCCTCTCATGTAGATGAATCATTAGAACTCACAGCGCTTCTCTGTCCACTTCACTCCAATTATTCTTAACAAGTGCTCACTCGGAGGTCATCATTATGCCAAACCGCCCCCCCATTTTGTGTCATTTCAAAAGCCACAGCGGCGTGGTGGAACATCATGTGCTTCTCTTCCTGCAACTTACTCTTTCCTTTTTCTCTCCACATGTACACATGCTGAGCCTGATTAGATGCTGTTAAAGACTGTTTGGCTAATAACCCAAGCTCCATTCCTCCATAATGTTACCGTGTTTGCCTGTGTGAATCAAACTACCTATTAAAGTGTTGCTTAATCTCAGTCTTCTATACCCCGAAGCAGCACATACAATGAGCTGAGAAAGACGCATGGCTGACTGCAAAAAAAAGCATCCAGCATTTGGCTTCTCCAGTTTCGGGCCGCAGAGGTGCACATGGTGCTGGCATCCAGAATCTCTCATCTAAATGAGAGCCATTAAAGCAATGAAAAGACATTTGGCTGCATTATTCTAATTAGACTGTCAGATGAGCTCCATTATATATTTTGAAAAATTGCAAAATGAATTGTTTTTCGCAGATAAACTGTGGCCTATATTATCAAGTCAGTGAAAACATCATTGTTTACCTTTTCTCTGGGGTTGCAGAAAACACAGAGCTTCATTAATTCAGAACTTCAGCGTATTTGTATTAGTAAAAAAAATAGGCGCAATAAGAGGGTGCGACTCATCAGAATATTGTTAGCAGAATGTGCCTCAGTAATGGTGGATTGGTTCAGTTTATTAGCTTATTAGTGTGCGTGTGTGTGTGTGTGTGTGTGTTTGTGTGTGCGTGCGTGCGCGTGCATGTGCTGCCTCACCAGTTTAAACATCAAAGTCCCACAGCTACTGCCATTCAGGTGACAAAAAAATTTCAGGCACGATGTGTTTTGTTCTATGAGATAGCTTGCCATGTGAGCACAGGCAGGGAGATGTATTAAAGGATTGCCAGAAGCATGCTCCCTCTCGTAATGATCCCCCTCCCAAAATCACTGCCGCAGTTATTTCAGAATAGACTTCATTTTTTATACCTACTCGAATCAAAGTGATCCATAGTAAACTACAGCAGGTGCTAGAGGCGTCGAACAACCTAATTGTGCTTTTTTTAAATTTTAAATTGGCTCTTATTTGTTACACAGTTGTAGCAACATGTTTGTCTGCCCATAGGAGACTGCTGCACTACTTAAGCACTTTAGCAGCCAAGCAGCAGTGAAATTGCTTAAATTTACATCAAGTACTGCCTGCTTGTCTGCTGTTTTACTTCATCAGAATGCCATCATGTTCCGTGTTTGCTTGGCGCCTATGCGAAGCCTTCATCTATCCTGCTAAACTATACTGAGCAAAAGGTATGTTCGGCTCAACTGCCTGAGACTAACGAGCATATTTGAGCTGCTGTTGTTTCACGCAGAAGACGGTCCTCTTTTGATCTGAGCAATAATCTGTCTCTAGGAGTCTGCGAGCTATTTACAGAGGAGATTTATTTCACTGATTCTCTGTGTACAATGAAGCATCTGCTCCTGCCAGCTCAGGTAGAGAGGGGCTGTTTCAGACAGCGGTTCACTGAATATGTGCTAGTTTCTCTCAAACACACAGAGGAAAAAAAATAAATCTATTAATAGTCCTCTGAGTGTCCTCTGCGTGCTGCTAGATGTGTGTAACGCTCCTATCAACCAGTCGAAGTGGGAGGAAAATGTCCATTTATGAGCATATCCCTCCTCCATTCTTGTCAGTGCCGCAGTAAAACATGTAACGGGAGGAAACTTCTGTCCATTATCTGTCAACAGTGGACACAACTGTGTTATCATCTGCTCCACTGTGGCTTCAAATGAAATCAAAAAGGAGTGCTGAGTGAAATGTTCCACTGGATTTGTCTTTTGCTTTTTATCTCCCAGCTCAAAGGTGGATTACAGCCCTGAGCGGCGTCTGCCAGGCCTTGAGGTATTCCCAGGCAGGTACAGTAGAGGTCAAGGTGTGAGAGCAATGCCGCGAGAACAGCTTGAAATTCCGATGGGGCTTCTTCTCCCACAGGCTGCCTCTCACTTCCCCACTTTTCTGTCGCTCTCCTGTTTCTCTCCTGTGCATATTTCCTGTCTGTCCCTCCGTCTTTCACTCCCATTTCTTTTTAACACCTCTCTCAACTTTTTTTTCTTTCAATGCATTCTCCTCGGCTCTCTTTGTGTAGGTGTAGGAGTCAGTGCAGCATCTTGTTTTTGTAGTGAACATTCGTATTAAAATGCTCTTGTATACAAACATGCAAACACGAGGGCACACAAAACAACAGAATGAGGCTTTTTCCAGTCTGCATGCCGCAATCCACCCTTGATTCATATTTAAAGAAGTAACTGTTATCATCTTTATAATTCAGCATATTTGGGAGGTCTGTTTTCCCTTGCTCACATAAGCTGATGAAAGCATTTCAACATTTTAGCATCACAGTTATAGCCAGAATTTTACAATTAGTCATGAGTCCAATTCCTTTAGTGCAAATAGACACAAGAAAAAACGTCAGCTTTAATCTATTGCACATTATATTCACTCATGAAACTGTGTGACATGTCTGTAATTATAAAACATAAGCTCATTAGTTACAATACTGTGGACATCATGTGGCATCAATGACCTCAGAGGATGCTATGGCCCCGTTAAGGATGTGCCACAGGTATTATTTCAGGAAAATCCCTGAAGATGTATCACCAGATTTCCGAGACAGAGACAATAGGTCCTGTCACATATTGCTTGGTAAAATCTTTAAACTATTACCAAGCATCCATAACTGTTTCCAGTATCACATTCTGTTGTATCTGTTACATCCCATTCATTCCAATAGTTTGTGAGGTTAATAATGTCACAATCTAAAATCAATTTTCTGACTCCTGATTCAGATATAGTGATAACATTTTCATTTTGGAACATTTCCAATTCAATCAATCAGGACAGCATTAAATAATTAGTAAAAGAAGGTCAGAATTATAAAAAAAATCAAATAAAAAATGATATCCTGTGAGTGTGTTTGCCTCTGTGTGTGGGAGTCAGACTGAGTGTTTGTTTGCTCACAGACATCCTTGGTCCTTATGGTATCTGTCCCGAGAATTTCTCCTGGTAGCACATTCAGTAAGATGGGATAAGTGCTGCTGCTGCTGCCAAATTCCTCCTGTATACACCTATGATCATTGTGTGCATGGACAGAATTGACTGAACAAATTGCAGCTTGCAGGTCTCCATCAAACCTATTTTACCAGTATCCTGAAGCGTGTCAGGTGGAGGGGAGCCATGACAAAGGATTAAGTGGAGTCAATATCAATTTTAAATGGCTATGGCTAAGAAAATCTGATTACTGCAGCATGAAGATTCTTCTGATGCTCCTAACAGGCCATTATGTACTAATCCAAAGGTATTGAAATGTACAGTGATATAGATCAGAGTATAATTTAATGTCTAGTGATTTGTGATTATCAGACATGCACAGTGCTGGCTGAGTAAATGCCATTGTTCTGCATTCACTCAATTTTAGACTCAACCTTTACAACAGTACACAACCCAGTTTTCATTGTGAAACCTTCGAACTGTAAAATGGAATTTGATCTAATATGTGATTATGCAAAGTATTACAAATGCTAATTACTCTTAAATAAACTGAATATAATCAAACATTGATCTAAAAGCCACAAAAAAGCTGCAACATGACACTACGTTGATGCCTACAGGCAGCTGGTCTGCATAGAGAAAGTGAATGCACATACATTATAGGTACTCCTGACTGCAAATGTGTGCAAAAAAAGCAACACTTCAGTGTATGTGCAAGGTGAGAAGCTATCATTAGAATCAATGAGACTCTCTTCCTGGCAACAAGTTGCTTCCTGGCAACAAAAGGTGTGTTTTGAAGGTATCTTGGGAACTTTTCCTTCTGATTTTCAAATGTTCTTTGGCAAATTACACCAACGGATGTTGCTTTAAAATCTACATGATGACATTTCTAATGATTTGCCTTATTACAATCTAGCACCACAGTCCTACCCTGCATGCTACCTTTTTATGTTGAAATTGTGTCGCATCTTTTCAAACCACAGCCTGCCTAATAACTGCGCCATAAGATGCAGGCTGTGCAATGACTTACATGAGGTGCTCGGTAGGAAGAGACCCCTGTGCATGTCTGCCTTTGTAATGCTAATGAACATAATGATGTGCTACTCAGAGCCTACATGTGAGGAAAATTCAGATTGTACACAAACACTGGGCACGTGTGGATGAGGAGCTCGCTGCAGCAGTGCTCACCTTAGCTTTGTGCTTATGCATATTTGATATTGGAGTATAAAGCAACACTGCTACTTTGCTATTAAAATCCTTGCAGGTTCATTATGGTGGCCATATCAACAGTGAGCCAAAAGAAATAAAGAAAAAAATCTTTTTTTTCAAAGTTTGAAAACTAATGCAAACAAACAAACAAAACAAACAGTATTGCAACAACAATGACGATATGTACGCAAGCCGCCTGCAGATGGTTTAACTCAGGAAACACCAGATTAAACGATCAAAGCTCAGACTCTAATTCTGAAAGCACAGTTAAGATGCCTGGCACAGGGCGATACTAAATGTAAATCTGTGCTTTTGGCTTTTACCAACTGTGCAAACTCTTCGACTCACGGAGAGTTCTGTTTACATTTTGATATCAGCAAAAAACAAAGCAGGTCTACTGTAGCTTTTCTTCTCAGTACCTGGTAGTCATTTCCATCACCTGTATTTCACATAATGTGAAGCTCCAATATTTGAGCAGGCGAGCTATTACTTTGTGTGACAGTCACCACAAGTGGACATCATTGTAAATAATAAACTGGTTTGTTCTAGGGCTGTCACTTTTTATTCGAAGTTCGAATATTCGTTCGAATGTGGGGGGAAAAGTTGGTATTCGAATGTAATGACCTGTTCGAATTCAAAATGTACGCAAAAAAAAAACTCAACAGACCGTTTGAAGTAGTTCGCCTTGTGATCCAGCAGAAGGCGCTCTAAAACTTCACTATCAGCTTGACCTATTGCACGCCCTATTGACCCTTGACCTATTAATTCAGCTAGTAATATTACGGTATGTTGTTCGCTACGAAAATGGAGGACACTAGCGAGAAAAGCCATCCTGAGCGGACAATCACGACACCAAAGCATCTGAGAAGTAGTGTATGGAAGTATTTTGGGTTCTACGCCATAGATGGAAAATTAACTAACAAAGATAAAGCTGTCTGTCGACTTTGTACAAAGCAGCTGTCTTACCCTACAACGACAACAAATCTGCGGACTCACTTAGCTTACAACCTCGTAACGTTAAGCTAACGTTAGCAGGTGAGTGTACAACCTCATCTGACTGCACTC